>NMRB01002609.1:45178-62719 GCA_002633025.1 Notospermus geniculatus | reverse complement strand
CCTGACCTGGAAGCTATATTTAGAATAAAGATGACATCATGGGGAATCCCCTCCACCATCTTTTAATCATGTGACCTCTTGCTATGGGGAGCAGTCATTAATTCAAAAAAAAATTTGGGCGAGGGAGTTATCGGCCCCCATGCGGGTATTCCCGGCCCCCCACTTTTCTTACTCAAGTGAGCTTGAAACAAAGATAAAAATGCATTTCAGCTGTTTTCTCAACCTAAATATTGTGATGAAATCAAATTTGTCTGATTTACTGGTGTTTGGTAAAACCAATGAGCGCCCCCTGCAATGGTTAAAGAGTGGGGGCCGATAATAGCCTCGAAGCGAAAATCGTCGTGGGTATTATCGGCCCCCTACTTTTTTCACAATAGGCATGGAATATTCCATTGACACAAATATATTATCAAAATTCAGACAATATTACATCACAAAAACAACACTTCACTTGGTTTTAAGTTAAATCCACATGAATTTGAATCACCAGAAAATAGTTGCCGTCTTAGCAGTTTCTGTCGCCATCTTGGAAATTCGAGGAAATTCCCGTTTCTCAGCAACGGTAGGTCACGTGTGGGGAGTCCCAAGTATTTTTCCGGTGGTGTGATTGGTTAGGAATCTTCCACAACAAACAAGATTGTGTGCCGTCAAGTACCAATATGATAATTAGCAAGTGCCGATAACACCCCAGGGCCGATAATAGCCGCGTTTACCCTAGATACCGGTAAGAGAATTGCACGGTGAATGGTAAATACTACTTTTAGTTGTATGACATTTTGTTTTGCTCGCGGCCACTTTCTTTCTGCTGCGAGAGAATATGATGCTTTGGTTGCCTGATGAAGCCAGTGCCGATGCAACCTCGTCCCCAGGGGTATAGTTCGCTCAGACAACCTCGGACCACTCATACATGTAACCCCTGGAATCATGTTCGGTTGTTAATCCAGGAATCTTGGACTAAGTCTAGGTGGCAGCACTAGTCAAAATAATCAATTTGAAATACTAACTTGTGCTTTTTAAAATTCTTTTTACAAAAAATCATCAAACCTGGATATAGAACCTTCTGGTTTGATCCAAAATATTTTGAAAATTTCTTTGGGTATATTCTTGGATATATTTGACGGTTTGCCGTCAACCAATCACGTGCGTTAAATCCAAAGCTGATGCCAGGGGTTAGTGACGCGACCGCCATATTGTCAGAAAGCGAACGACCCCTGGGAACGAGGTTGGTGCCGATGTGGCCTGATCAGGCGTTTGGTCTGGACTGAAAAAGACAAGATTTAAAGAAAAAAAATCCTTTCTTTCTGAAAAATTTGGAGATGGATTTATCCCCAAATAGGCCTAATTTTCTTGGGGATGGAATTCTCCCCATTCCCCCTCTGGCGGAAACCCTGCGTCACAACAAGCTGACCACTGGGCCCGTGATATAGGCCTTATCGCACCTAGCACATGGCTAATCAGCATAAATCAGCGAGGCGGGACGGGCCCAACCATCAGCGCCACCGCTGTACATTTACAATACATTGTGCAATGCATTGGGTGCATTTTTTGTCAACATTGGCCAATAAAAGTCACTTCCAAAAGCCTGATGTGCCTAAACTAACTAGCTATGTGGGCGGCGGTATAAAGTGATTCAAATCGATATATTATTGACCACTGATCGTCTTCGCGATCGCCAAAAATCGATGATTAGTCCATGTAAACAACGCCAAAACATTATCATATTATCGTGCAACCCCACGCTGATTGGTCAATAACTGACACGTGACCGTCGAGACAGGGCCACCATGATGACATGTGCTAATCTTTTGGAATTAACCATCGATTTTTTGCGATCGCGAGAAGGATCGGTAGTCAATATTTGACCGATTTGAATCACTTCATAACACCTCCCACGTAGCTAGTTAGTTTTGGCACATCCAGCTTTTGGAAGTTGCTTTTATTGGCCATTGTTTACAAAAAATTCAGGCAATGCACAGAGCGATGCATTGTGAATGTACTGCGGGGGCGCTGATGTTCGGGCCCTTTCCGCTTCGCTGATTTTATGCTGATTAGCCATGTGCTGGGTGCGATAAGGCCTATTAGGGCCTACCGGTAGGCCTAGGGGCCTAGGCCCTAGGCCTACCCGAAACTAGCCTACCCTAGTAGGGCTAGGCCTAGCCTACATGTAGGCCCTACCCTAGGGCTAGGCTAGGCTAGGCTAGTCGGACTCACCGATCCGCCGGCCTCCTGTTGGTGTTGACGTCGTCTTGCTGCTCTTGGATCTTGCCAGGTCGTCGTTCGGGTGTTATGATCCACGAAAAACGGCCAACCAGTGCCTCTATCAATGAACATTTCCCAACCTGGTGGTAATGGTTCGTTGTCAGAAGTGTTTGAAGGGCTATGATACTGTCCGTACTGCTGAGACATCGCGAGTTGACACAAGTTTTTAATCTGGGAATTGAACAACTAGATATTTCTGGAATCGCTCGCCATGTTCCCGAACTTTCCCGAATGTATTTAGAAGAAGTAATTTGATTGGACACTTGTAAACAATTGAACCAATAAGAATGTTGCATGGTACTGATTCAATCGCTTTCTGAAATAGATTATGATTGGATAACTGGTCACCAACTAGCCAATGAAAAATGCAGTAACATTAATGGGATGGAGGATATTTTCGATTGGTACCACGATCCTCCGCTAGGTGGGTTGAAGAGGATCGGCCTGACATGCCTGACGAAACCGGCCTAACATCATGAACATGCATGCATGTAGCCTACGACGGATTGCAAGGACGACCAGCTGATGACATCATGACATGAACATGATGGATTAAAAGCATGTTCCAGTATGTTGACATAGGTTTTTCGATTTTACAAACCAATTTTGGCTGCCGGCGGCCGGCCTAAAGACGAGGAAACCGTCGACGGCGTCGTTGAATGAAAATGTAGGCCTATTGTATGGGCGGTTATATCCGCAAAAAGTAGACGTTGACAAAACAGAGATGTAGCCTAGGCCTTGGTTAGGCCTACCTTGGAGGAATTATACTGACTGTCAGTATAATTCCCCCAAGGGCCTACAAAATCAGAGACGTGCTTTTAGAAAAAAGAGATGTTCTTTAAACAAACGCACTGGCTATTTGTACCGTCACGGTGCAAATAACGCCAAACCAGATCTTATTCACACCGTCGTAAACAGCCAATCAGAGAGCTTCATTCCAGACATGCCAGATGAAGTTACCGGTATCATCTCGCACAATGCCGGATTTTTTTTCAATATTCTTGATGAAAACGTTAGTTTACAACCACTACCAGGAAAAAAATTTTTTATAGTCAATGCTTTTGGGCAAGGGAGGTAGGCCTACTAAAGTATCTAATGATTCCCCACAGTTTGCAGCATGAGCCTCAGTGGCCGAGTGGTTTGCGTGGGTGTGGTTATCAAACGGAAGGCCGCGGGTTCGAGCCCCGTCATGACAGTTCTTCTTTTATTTTCGTTTAGTTCTTCTTTTCTTTTAGTTCTTCTTTCACCTCCTTATTCTTCTTTTCGTCTTTTTATCGATATCGTATTGGACGTATTCCGACGAATCACAGCCAGAATCAAGAGGGCGACAGTAGTCTCTTAAATCGGCAGATGTAGAGACTACTCTGTGGTCTACTTGCCGACGATCTTTACATCGACTCTCCAGCGCCGCCCGCGGCGTCTGGGTGAGTGAAAAGCTGTCTGCCGTGATCGAGCTTGCTCGGGGAATCCCGCCTACCTCACTTCCAGGTGTTGTTTGCCAGATCCTCGGCATGCATTCAGTGTACATGATATGATTCTGTGGTATCCGGGTTGTTGATATCGATTTTCTGACGATGTGTCAGAGGGGCGGAAGCCTCGTTCTGAACACTATTGTCTGATTGTCACGGCACGTGGTGGATGAAAGATGAAAGTTGACGAAATTCCCTCACTGATTTCTGGAAATTGGTTGACGAGAACCTTATAATCTAGTTTCAGTGGCCTTATCATCAGACAGCAGAGGCCAACATTTCATCATTAACTGTGAAAGATGGGATCACTGGACCCCGCCGTCAAAGGAAAAAAAGTCAAAGGAAAAAAATTGCCCAGGCTAAAATATCATTTTAGATCTGCTGCCCACTTCGCACTGTCCGAGTTACAGTGCAGAAATTATACATCACCGTCACGGTACATGTACGAATAATCAGTCTCCACGCACTATTCCCACCGTGACGGTGTAAATAAGAGCTATTCCTGCACTATTCACACCGTCACGGTACGAATAAGAACCGACGGCGCACTATTCACACCGTCACGGTACGAATAAGAACCGACGGCGCACTATTCACACCGTCACGGTACGAATAAGATCTGGTTTGGCGTTGTTTGCACCGTCACGGTACGAATAGCCCCGGCCTTAAACAAAACAGGTGTTCAGAGCCAGACCATGTTCGGTCATGAGGCTAGGCCTCACACCTGTTAGAGCCTTTTGAATCCGTGCATTGAACTGATTTCATAACCTTAACTTCTTGATGATGAAATGAGCTGTCTATTGCACGTGTTTAAAGTGTTTTTCACATTGAACTGGCCAAAGGTACTTGGCTGACCTCTTGTCACTAAACTGTAATGGCATAATCACAAATAAGAATGTTGCACAACCCTCAGCAGCCAGTGTCATGGCTGACCAACTTTGGCTGACACCATGAAAGAGCTATAATCTGTTTTCAAGTCAGTGTTGTGCAACACCACTACCTCTTTTGGTAAATGTGATCTGGTCACATTCCTGAGTTCAACTAAGTACCTTTGGCCAGTTCAATGTGAAAAACACTTTATTAGGTGTTATCGTAGTATGATGCAATGACAACGTTACACCATTCCCAGCTCATTTGCATTTCAAATGGCAAACGTTGTGCACAAACAAAGGGAATGATTGATAGTGATTTCTTTTGTATTTCTGAACGCATCAAAATTAGAAATACCGAAAATAGGAGAAGATATTTGATCAGCACATGCCCTTTACAATGTATCCGTGCACACTGCCCTTTCGTTTTATTTGCCAAAGAACCAATAATAATGAAGCTGTTGGTGATAAAAGTTTCTTAATTTTTCATATTTCACCATGTTAGAATCTATGGAGAACAAAAGGAAGGAAAGGGCATAATGGCTGAAGAAGCATCAATTTACAATATCGACATACAGAGTGCATCATGCTTATAGATTTTCTAATATTTGATCGTTCATTTGGTGAGGAATTTTAAGATCTGTGACTACTTCTTATATAAGCCTCGCCAAGCGACACGGCATGATTACTGATATTGACAACAAAATGGTCGCTCTGTTCCACGGAGGCTCTAACAGGTGTGGCCTATCTGCGCGTGGCCAGGGTTATATCACAGGCACCTCTGAGAGTCGTCAGTAGGGTTACTCGTTAAACTCGGGGTCAAGGGCTAGGGTAACGGTTAGAGTTAGGGGGCTAAACGTTGGGCGATATCTATCTAGTACATAATATATAGAATAGTCTAGGCCTAGGCCTATTCTATATATTATGTACTATCTAGATATCGCCCTACGTTTAGCCCCTAACTCTAACGCTAACCCTTGACCCCGAGTTTAACCAGGTACCCAACTGACAACTCTCAGAGGTGCCTGTGGTTATATCTAGGCCATTTTAGTCTTTAGAGCGGCGGTACGCCGTGCCGTCGAAAGGGGGCACCGCTGTGCCCTTTCTTAACCCCCTAGGGTGCCGCTGTGCCCCTAAAAAAAAAAAAATTTTTTTTAAAGGTTTTAGTTCCTCCCAGACCCTCTGCCAGTGCCATGGTCCCTTTTGGTCGTATCACCTTAGAAACTGCCTTAAATTGGCTGTTGACTGGAGTTGTAAAGACATTTTTAACTGACAAGCCTCTCAAATTCCGTTAGGCCTACATGTAGGCCTAGTAGAAATGTCGCGAATAAAAAGTGCCCTTTTCTAGGTTGAAGTGCCCTTTTCACAAAGTTTGCACCATGCCCTTCTGAAATCCTAGATATATCCCTGGTGGCGGAAAATAAATGAAAGTGTCAGCAGTGAAAGAAATGGATGGCAGAGCGTCGGCTCAGGCCATATAGGCTCTTAGGCCCCTAAATGTGGGCCGGGAGGTGGAAGATGAGACGTTGTGACAGCCGGCCCACCAGGGTTTCCGCCAGAAATTGAAAGAAGGGGGTACAACAATAGCTTGTGCGGCGTCACAACACAAGCACCCTAAGGCGGGGCTCCGGGGACAGCTCTCAGAAAAATTTGCTTTTTTAAGCCCTGAAAATGCATTTTCCTGACATTATTGGAAGAAGAAATCTGCATTGCTCAGCAGGTAGAAGGGGGTACATACCCCCCGCCCTACTTCACCCCCCGCTGGCAGAAACCCTGCCCACCACCGGCCTTAGGCCAATAGCATTTGGTAATGGAACAGAGCGTTGGCTCATCGACCATAGGCTCTTAAATGTGGGGAGTTGGAAGAGAGAGAGGTTAAGAGCGTCGGCTCATTGGCCGTCACTGGCGTCATTATCTGTGCTGTGAAATTAGGATAAAAAGCAAAATCATTTGCGAATTTTTTTGAATGACTCAAACTTGCTAGCCGCGCAGCCGGGCTTGCTAGTAATTTAATATAGGGGCCTACCACTTTTCATACTCGAATCTAGTGATTGGATGCATTTTTAGCTCACCTGTGAGCTTTTGTTGTGGTGCAGCGTCCATCGGAGGAACTAATCTATGACGTGGCGCTGATGAAAAACTCAGTCTAAAATATGACGTTGAAAGTGAGGCTAACGTTATTTGCCATTTAATTCTGGAAACTACATAGTCTCCTGTCACCAGCCTCTCTCTCACAGGAGAGAGTCTGGTAGCAAAGAGTACAACTTTCGTTACCGCCAGGTGGCGAGTGTCCAGCTCAGAGCATCCGAATCTGATTGGCCAACGGCTGATTAAACATGGCTGCGCCCATGAAACGCATGATCTGGTATCGCGAGACTAGAAACTACACCCTATTTCCAGCCCTAATATACCCATTAAATTTCGAATTTTAACGTCAAGTATAGGACTGACTCAATGTATCTGATCTGAATGTTTTCAAACGAAAATTCAAGTGGGAACATGTCGAATTTTTATCAATAAAATTGACTACCGGGTATTTTAGCGGAAAGAACAGATCGAAGAGCAACGTCACTGATTCTAAATGACGCACGACGTGCGACGTCAAAGAGGTTTACAACGTCGCGGCGCATGCGTTTTTGAGTAAAAACTGAGTTGTTCTCCAGTGCCTCCTTTGGGCACTCCGATTCCCCATTACTCCGATTCCCCATTAGATTCTTGGCTTGGCCTCCAGGTGGCCGAAACCAAAAACACAAAAAGTGCAATAACTCCTGAACTAATGACTGGATCATCTCCAAATTTTTATCATAGGTGTATCATATTAGGATTAACAAACGGGTTTTTGATTTGACCTACTTTTCAAGGTCACAGAGGTCAAAGTTCAACAAAAGTAACGAACCTATCACAGTTCTTCATTATTTCACTGAGCATCTTCATATCTTGCTTACCGAGTTTCGGCCCGATCGGACGTCCAATATGGCCACCAGGTGGTGTAACCTGAAAATCATCCAAGTGCTATAACTCGGGAACCGCTTGACCCAAAGTGCTCAATCTTGATATTTATCTCCCTGTAGATGACCTTTACAAGCACGTCAAATTTCCGCCTGATTAAACTTCCAATATGGCCGCCAGGTGGCGTAACCCGACAAATCATCGAATGTGCTATAACTCAGGAACGACTTGACCCAGAGCGCTCAAATGTGCTATGTGGCTCCCTCTAGATGACCTCTATGTGCATGTGAAGTTTTGGCCCAATCGGACATCCAATGTGGCCACCAGGTGGCATAACACAACAATCATTGAAGTCCTGCAACTTGGGAATGACTTGACCCAGATTGCTCATAACTGACATGTACTGTACCTCTCTCTGTCATTACACTGTTATGTCCAAACAGGTGAGCACATGGTCCATGGACCATTCATTAGCTCACCTGTGAGCTTTTGTCGTGGTGCAGCGTCCGTTGTCGTCGTCCGTTAGCAGGGCACGTTTCGTAACTGCTGGAGCTATTGATCTGAAACTTGGTACATATACCCTAGGTCAGATGACCTATATGACACCAAGTTTCGGTCCGATTCGATTCTTGTCTTGGCCTCCAGGTGGCCAAAACCAAAAACACAAAAAGTGCAATATGACTGGGTCATCTCCAAATTTTTATCATTGGTGTATCTAATTAGGATTCATAACATATATAACAGGTTTTTGATTTGACCTACTTTTCAAGGTCACAGAGGTCAAAGTTCTACAAAAGTAACGAACCTCCCGGTTCTTCATTATTTCACGGGTCCATGGACCATTTCATTAGCTCACCTGTCATGCCTGTGAGCTTTTGTCGTGGTACAGCGTCCGTCGTCGTCCGTTAGCAGGGCACGTTTCGTAACTGCTGGAGCTATTGATCTGAATTTTGGTACATGACTGGATCATCTCCAAATTTTTATCATAGGTGTACTAATTAGGATACATAACATATATAACGGGCTTTCAATTTGACCTACCGTATTTTTCGGACTATAAGGCGCGGCTTTTTTTCATGAAGAAGGGTCTAAAATTGGGGGTGCGCCTTATAGGGTGGTGCGCCTTATAGGGTGGTGCGCCTTATCTGCAGATACAGTCCGAAAATTTGATCAGAAGTGTCACAACAAGCTAATTAGCTTGTCACAACACGCTAATTAATCATACAACCAGGTCAGTTTGATGCATAACATTGCTGTGGTTAACCTGATGACTGCGTCTTATAGGGAGGTGCGTCTTATAGGGCAGTGCGTCTTATGTATGGATTTCGTCAAGGGTTTAGGGTGAAATTAGGGGGTGCGCCTTATAGTCAGGTGCGCCCTATAGTCGCGAAAATACGGTACTTTTCAAGGTCACAGTTCGACAAAAGTAACGAACCTGCCACAGTTCTTCATTATTTCACCGAGCATCTTCATATCTTGCATAAAATCGTGTATTACTATTAGAGGGGTACCTTCTGAGTTTCGGCCGGATCGGACATCCAATATGGCCACCAGGTGGCGTAACCTGAAAATCATCTAAGTGCTAACTCAGGAATGGCTTGACCCAGAGTGCTCTAACTTGATATTTACCTCCCTCTACAATGTAGATGACCTTTAGGCCCCCCAAAAAAATTGTCTGTTTCTTGTCCAGTAAATCAGCGAAAATTGATGCGGGCATGCGAATTTTTTTTTTTATTTTCAAATAATGTTTTTTCAGTTATCTTCATGGGTGGGGGGAAATACCACCAGCAAACTATCTCTCTACATGTTTAAAGCACAGATTTCATGAAAAATAAAGATGATTTCAAGTGATGACGCATTTCTGTGCATTGTATAGAAGGCGCTGCGTAAGCAAAGTGGGAAAAGTTGGAATTGGTGAGAAAAAAAATTTCGATGCGGAGGGTCTGGGAATGACACGGGCGCGGACAAGAAACAGATACTTTATTTTTTGGGCCTTTCAAGCATGTCAAATTTCGGCCTGATTAAACTTCCAATATGGCCGCCAGGTGGCGTAACCCGAAAATCATCCAGTGTGCTACATATGTATAACTCAGGAAGGACTTGACCCAGCGTGCTCAAATGTGCTACTATAACGATGAACTCGCACTTTTCAGACATGTCAGACTGGCTTGCAACTGAAAATTGACTGTCAGATTGTTGTTTTGCAGGAATGATGGCCTAGAGGATGGATGACATTGTGCTTCGAAATTCTCGGTGATGATAATGATGAACCTTGAGCTGATAAACGTAAGGTTTAGTTCTACACAGTCTTGGTATCAGTAACGAGGATGTTACAGGCTACTATCCATCATCGGGATTGAATGAAAAATTGACGAAGCAGTGGAATTACATAGAGCATTGTTTATATTGGGTGTAACAATTAGTTACGTGCTGGTTGATGAACATTGAACTCAAGGATTGATGCAGTGTTATCGCAGGAGAACGTAGTCGAGTAAAAATTCACAACATGGCCGTGTTACATAGGGCATTGTTTACATGGTGTGTCGCCCTTGTCTTTGTGATTGCTTTAGTGCTGAGGTTGGAGGCAAAAGTGACATGGAACTGGTTCATCATATTCATTCCTTTATGGATATTTGACAGTCTGATCTTGATCTATCTCATGTTCCAGATGATATCGCATTGTAAAAATGGCTACGATCGGAATGAACTGACAATGATAAGGAAAGTGTGGTTTCTTGCTGCATTGATTCTTAAACTTGGATTCCAAGTTTTCCTCTGCGTAAGACTACAATATTTCCAGCAAGTGCAGTTGTATTATGTTATGCTGCCACTGTGGTTGTTGTTGCTGGGAGGAATAGGTGATGTCTTCAAGAGTTTGATATCATTATCACGGCGATCAGCGTGACAAATGTAACGACAATTTCAGTTATACTAAAAACTTCAGAGGAAAAGACACATCTTCAGGAGTTTGAGACATGTATCATTAAAACGACAAGAGGCGTGAAAAATGTGTCTTCAAATTTGATGAAAAAGCATTTGCCTTGCATTTATTTTGTTTGAATGGTCTTGTTCAGAAAGATCATTACGGAGAACTATGGATTTTCAAATAAATGCTGCATGCATGAGATTGGTAGACTGAGATTTGATGAATGTTGTTTCTAAAGTCAGATTCCAGCGAGTTGAGAGCGGCACATCAAAAGAAACCACATGTGGTGCCAATCAGTGCAGGCCTGCTCTGGCAATGAGATGTGCTGACCTACACATGAGAACCACAGGGAATGGGATGTAAATGATATGGCTGTGGGTTCTTGACCGCTCTCAACTCACTGGAATCTTACTTTATGCTGGTATTTCAGGTTTAATTGTGACGGGTAACTGCAGCTATGGACCGACATGGAAATTTGATTTCTGAATCTAGATATGGAAGAAAAACAGAAAGAAATGACAGTGAAGAATACCAGTACTACAGTAGAAAATGCTTAAGTCGGAGACGCGCAAGTCGTAAAATCTGTCTCCGATGACGTCGGGAAGTCCTGATGCTGAGTTTTTGTAATGTTATTCAATAAAAAATAATTGCACAAGTTGGACATCACTACAATTCGGATTTTCGGCTATTTCACATGAAATGGCCAGGTCCCTTCTAATACATTTCCATTAAAAACCTCTCGTACAAGTCAGATCGCGCCCTCACTCGTCTTCTCAGTTCATGTCAGTGTTTTTATTCAGGCTGGTGCTTTGGATCCATTTCCATCTCGGCCATGTTGCCCTTCCTCAAGCCAGAAGTCGGATATTTGTCCGATTTCTATTCTACGCAACTCATCTGACTTACATAAGACGGATTTCCTCAAGTCAGTCTATGAAATTCACCGGTTCACTTGAATCCGACTTATGTGTGTTCTACTGTAGGCCTACAAATATACAAACACAGTTTCATCTCGAAACATGTAGAGACAAATTTGCACAACAAATTACATGTCGTTCGATACTACAGCGGCTCACAATGGGACATTCAATTTTTAGCCCGCTTGGCCGATAGGCATGATAGGTCAAAAGGGCTTGCTGTCATGGTTGTGCTTGGCGCCTTGAGTGGTGGTCTGTCATGCGCGTGTGTGTCCATGAACTTACTTCTGCCTTCTCGGATGGATACCACCTTCAGTTTTGACTGATCATTGTCATATTGCATACGGTATATGTCATATTGCACGTGTATGATCACAAAATCTAGGTCATGTTCGATTTTGGGTATGATGCAATTCCTATTTTGGCCAGTAGGGGGACATTTCAAGGGCTATATTTTGAGAACGGTTTAAGCTGTCGCGTTGAAACTTTCTAGGTATGTACATGTACCTTTAGGTTGTAGTGACTTACAGACGGAATTTTGGTGAAATTTTATTCTCGACTTTGCCACTAGGGGGCCAAAACCAAAATTGCAACTTTCCCATTGTAAGATCAGATGAAGTGGTAGCGTCTTCAGTTTTTGACACATGGCCACCAGGCGGCCATCTCTGAAAATGGCTTTTGGCCTACACAGTGGAACCTCGGTTGGGGACCACCTCACCTTAGTAGACCACTTTAGTCCAGTCCCGATTATTTTATCATTAATTTCCATTAACATGACCTCGGTACCCGGACTGGGACCAGTCAAATTGGCAGTCTCAAAGACAAAAATTCACCACCTAAGTGGACCAGTGACCATAAACTCAAAGAAAACTGGAATGATGATGTTTATGATGAACAAGATCAGACACAACAGAAGTTCCACTTAGGCCTATTTCACCAGTCATTATAGACCTACTGGTTATAACACCTAACATTTGTTCTTTAATCTTACTTCATGACATGTTGAGAAGATGTGATTATTCAAACAGTGTTAAGTTTTGGCAGGAATACACTGTCACTCCAGCCATATATTTTACATTTGGCATGTTTGGTCTGACAATTTCGGTAACGGGACCACCTCACCGATGTGGACCACTTGCTCCAGTCCCGCGGGTGGCCCACTTACCGAGGTTCCACTGTATTTCATAAATTATTGCAACTAGAATATTTTGACCTTGAAATTGTATATTTAGGTACCCTCTACGTACCGGAACATCAAATTTTGATCCTTTCTGATTTCAAATATGGTGGCCAGTTGGCCATCTTGAAAATGGGACTGCAGCCAATATCTCACGAAGAACAGCAGAATGAACAATAGGTTTCTTGCAAATGGACAATAGTTTACGGCGCACACTGTAAAGTAACAAGAGCTTCTGAAAAAGGTCCCAGATTCCTCGGAGCCAGGAAATTAACTTGAATTTGAAACAAATTATATTAAATTTGAAATATTTTGAACTCAGGTTTTGTTCTTCTTTACCAATGCAACTTTTCAGTTTTATACATGTAGGAGAGGGCAGAAGTACCATGCACACAACAGCAGGTCTTTCAATTGCATGTTCTTTACCCAGGCCTTGCCGTTTGACGGGCGCGATTTTGCATGCACCTCGCAAACAATATTGTTTGCGAGGTGCATGCAAAATCGCACCCGCCAAACGGCAAGGCCTGCTTTACCTGACTTTTAACTTAGCGAAGTGGGTGTCATGTCCCCAAATTAGAGAAAAAAGGTTTTTTATATCCCCAAATTCTGAAGGTCTTGGGCACTAGTTGTGTCAGTGTCTGTTAACATTTGGTTTCTGTGAACACGTTGAGCAATCTACCTGAAATTTTCTTTGTGATAACTTAGTCCACGTCCTTATGTCGTTCTGCGGAAACATCGTGTTAGAGCAAATCTGAACCCAGGTTTATGATCCTTACGAACCCGGCTCTCAGAAACGTCATGTTGCCAAAAAATCTTTTGCCGATTATAGCCGCTAGGGGGCACTTTCTGGGGGAAGGGCAAAAAGGGCAATTTTTCAATTTTCAACGTAATTGCATCTATTTACCATTCTTATTCATTTTCCATCCTCAGGACATAAAATTCATGAGGATTTATTGTGCAATATTAGAATGACATGAATTTATTTAATAGAAAAGCCATTACATTTACATACTTTAAATGCGTTTTTCTCAGTCATTTGTTTTTTGAACAAATACACTTCGCAATACATATTTTAAAATAACCCTGCTGGTATTAGAGCAAATCTGGACCCAGGTTTAGGACCCTTGGCTACCCAGGTTTCGGAAAAGTCATGTTGCCAAAAAATGTTTTGCTGGCAACAACCGCTAGGAGGTTTTTAATTTTGGGAACTGACTTTATCATTGGACGTCGATGGACGCAACAACTCAGCTTTGTACAGGAGAATGGGAGGCGATGTACGGCTAACTTTTGAACGGTTGGATTTACACCCCATAAATGTATTACCAACAGATAGAAATATGGTGCCTCGGAATCAGATAGGCATATTCTTAATTGTTTTCAGTTGTTATGTAATAAGAGACGACGTTTTCATATAAATTAACGCAAAAATGAGTCAAAATACATAAAACGTCATTTCCAATTACGTCGTTGCTTCAAAACTCCAAAGAATAGGCTTATTTTATTCCGAGGTACAGTGTTTGTATCTGTTGGTAATACATTTATTGGGTGTAAATCCAACCGTTCAAAAGTTAGCTGTACATCGTCCCCATTCTCCTGTACAAAGGTCAGTCGTTGCGTCAACTGACGTCCAATGATAAAGCCAGTTCCCAAAATTCAAAACGCCCTAGCGGCTGTTGCGGGCAAAAGATTTTTTGGCAACATGACTTTTCTGAAAGCTGGGCCGCCAAGGGTCCTAAACCTGGGTTCAGATTTGCTCTAACACGATGTTTCCGCAGAACGACATAACGACGTGGACTAACTGGTATCTAATCAATGAGGGGACGGTTCCTTTTGTGTTGACCAGCATTGCCGTACATCCAAGATGGCGGCTATGGTGGCCATCTTGAATTCGTTTTCAATCAGTTATCTTGAGAATGCTTAGTTTGGGTGATCAACCTGGAATTTTGAGCTAACCTCTGAGCTATAGTCTGAGTCATGACGCAGTGTCCATCGTCGTCGTAGTCCACATTAGCAGGGCTGGCACGTATCATAATTGCTGGCCCTATCGACACCAAGCTTGGAACAGATGCCAGTGTGCCTCTAGGTCAGATGACCTATGACACAAAGTTTCGGTCCGATTTGATTATTGGCTTGGCCACCGGCGGGCAAATCAGAAACCCTTTAAAGTGCTGTGACTGAGAAATCTATTGTCCCCTGCTGCTACCTCGTTGGACTCTTCGAGTGTGCACGTTAACCAGCGCATGTAGGCCTATGTACATGTAGGTGATGTGCAGTGCATGATTCACTGATGAGGGATCATCCCGGGTCAATATATTGGTATTCCTGGTAGCACTAAAAGCTAGGGCTGATGGCAGGTGACGTCCCAGATCACACGGTGTGTGTGTGCCTCAAATGCACGATGCTGAACATGCTGAATACACCATGTGCTTTTGTTTACATCTCGTATACCAAGAGGAACGCGAGATCAGCCTTTACATGTAACTTTTAGTGCTGACCGGTATCCGTGACAGTCTGATTCTCGTCTGCTAGTTTTAGTCCATTCCCTATTCATAGATGACGCTGTATTGCTAGGTAGCTGAACTTGAACCATCTGTCTGTTGGGAACACAGTATAAAACTAGAGCCATCATGTGATGGCGCAGATTCGTCTCCATTTGAAAGTTATGAAATGGCATGCACAGCGGCAAAATAGGTGGGCAGGGTCCAAAGGGTGCTTTGGGTACAAATATAGTACCCTAAAGAAATTTGAGGGTACGATATAGTACCCTGAAAAAATCAATTCAGTAATGTTTTTCTTAAATTTGTTACATTTCAAATGCAACTTTCATGCATAAGGGAGACTAATTTTGCATTTTGGAGTGAAAAAATGACTCTGGAGGCCATTATTAACAGAAAAAAAATTTTGAAAAAAATTTAAAAAAATTTTTTTCTTCCTCCCCCCCCCAGGAGGTACCCTGGGAAAAATCCTGGCAGAAACCCTGGTGGGGCTGAAGTGTAGGGAGTGTGGGACACTCCAAAAGTGCCAAAAAGTAGCTAAATCTCACCCCTTGACATGAACATGATGAAAGGCCTCTCAAGTGAATTCAAATTTCCCGCCCACAGCACCATATTTAAGCAGGCGATTTTCTGATTGGCTGGATCTCGATGTCCCAACTATCTTGATAAATTGGCCCCAAAATGGTTATCTAAGTAGGCACATGCAATGAAATCAACAGAATATTGAACAAAAGACCCAATTTGAGCCTCTCACAGTGTCCATCACAGCTTATTTTTCTGCTCATTAGGCATGTTACATGTAGGTCAGACTAGAAACATCGTAGGTGACACACTCATGGAGATCGTCTGCATGGTTTTTGGCGCAAAGCCAGATCAAGTAGGGCTAAATATATCTTCGTAGAAATGACCAACACGGGCAAACTTTATGTCATTGGAAAGGAAATTTTATCAGGAATCCAACCAAACAGTTTTTGAGGCGATTTCATTCCATCCCAGAGAAATAAAACCAAAAGTTCACGACGTTGTGAAAGTCATGAAAGCTATCCTCAAGTCGGTATCAACGCAAATTACAAGGTCTGTGTTTCGTCGATGAAGTGTTCGTCAGCTGGTGGTGGTGAGTCGTGCTTAGATAAAATCTACACAGCTCGATTTGAAATTCAGGGGAATGAAAGGAATCACATCCTTAACAAATTTGTCCCTTTTTGACAAATGAGTACATATGAGCGGCATTTTCTTGCGAGATGAAAACTTTGTTGCGCATCAGTGAAATGGCGTGCCATACAGTAACCTCGACGCAAATGTTTCACTCGCAGTACCGCCTTCTAGCCAAAAGTTTTGCCTGTTCGTCGAACAATAATAGTGAGTGAAATACCTGTATCGAATGGCCATTACGTTATCTGAATAACGATTATAGTTTCACCACACGGCACTTTGCAGGTCACAGTAAATCACGTATTTATTACTGCAAGTACACGCTGGCCTATTTCCTAGGTCACTGATGTATTCCATTACATGGCACAATGCCACGTGGACATTGCCTGGGGCGAGAGTGCGTCTATCAGTTGATACCCCGCAGGCTAATATAATAGATTCGTCTCCACCACTGCTGTAAGATGGCGCTGGGAGACGAATCTAAAAATAAGCTGTGATGATAGTGAGGAGTGCGTGGTACTTCAAATCCTTGTACCAGTATACAGTTTTGTAGAGATCAACAGATCCATAGAATATCTGGAATGTGGTAGTTCTCCAGGCCCCCAAAGGTAACCATTCCAGAAGTGTGAAATCAAGATACTCACCCTGTGGAAATATACTGGGCAAAATTTCCTGGCTGTCCCAATATTCATGATATTAGCTGGGGACATTTAGATGTAGTTATCCTGGGCATAGTCACACAACAAAACAACCACAGAACTAAGAGAATTTCCACACCACCACAAGTTCAATGCATTTATTTCATTTTTTGTCAAATGACTGAATATAAATTAAAAACTAACAAATATATATACTACGACCTCATCATGACTAAGTAATTTGTGACGGGATGTTTCAAAGGCAGCGCTATTAGCAGAGGCTGGCGTTCGTGTCTCCATATCCAATACCCTGGGTATATAGCTGTCAAATCGAGTTTCTGAGTACACCTCCATCACAGATACTGGTCACTGGAACCCTAAACCACAAACTGTTCATCAAAAGTACGTAGAAATGGCCACTTGTGTTGTGATTTTTCCAAAGCACTGATTCAGTGGTCACAAAATATATTTGGGTTTACAGTACACCTTGGGATATCAGGGGCAGTGTTTCCACCAGACACGGAATGAGAGTGAGCTATCTCTCCCCCTCAAAAAACCTGAGGGGGTGATATCCCCCGGAAATAATTTGAGGGGGTGAATGGTGGCGGCAGTAAGCTTTGATGCCTGGGAATCACTTCTTCTGCAACTGCTTATTTTTTAAAAATTTCTATGCGTGGGGGACACCCCCCCCCC
>NMRB01002609.1:30418-45161 GCA_002633025.1 Notospermus geniculatus | reverse complement strand
CCCGTGCTCCCCCATGGCACTTCGTACTGTGAGTGGCCTCCTCATCACCCCCTCAAAAATAATCGTGGCGGAAATGCTGAGGGCCTACAATCGCTCACCAGCAATCCCAAAATAAGGGGGTCAAATCATCACCCAGGTTAAGTCACAAATGCACCAGTATGGTGCATGCTAATGGGGAACCGGAGGAACTAATGTCACGACGTGGCGCTGTGAGCGGTGCGACCGAAGTTTCGGTCGGTTCGGTCGCACCGCCGACCTGTCGGGATAAACGGCACGCGGGTTCCTCATTTCTAAATTTGATGATATCAAGTCGCCAAGGCTCTCTGTTGTTACAATCAAATGATGTCATTTCTTCAATCATGGAAGGCAACTGACTTCCATCCTGTTCACAACATAACCTGGCATTCACTCACTACTCAATTCAACCAGCCACTCAATTTCATCCAGATATCCTTCATTGCTTGTTTCTGAAAACTGGATGAAATGCAGCGGCCAATGGAAACCTGGTAACCCCCTGGTTTTATAGGTACTTGGTTAGACCTGGGAGGAATTATATTGACAATATAATTCCTCCAAGGTTAGACATTTGACACCAATTCGACAATTTTTCTTGGTTCAACATAATTCACCGAGGACTTCATGAAACATAGATTACAATGGATGCGAATGGTTGACTAATTCAAATTGAACTTGTCAACCATTACATGGCAATATTCTAAAAGCGTCCTTAACTCGAAGGTTTGAACCCTTTCAAGCTATTGTTTGCAGGGCAAAATACAAAAGGCTCAAGTGGACCTTAGATGGAGGCTTCCAGAATACGGGCCACAGTCTTTTTCATCAATGTTTTCTAACTTTTCAAAGTCATTTCATTTGAAAAATCAAAGCATTCATAGCCGAGTATTAGACTATCCTCTTTTTCTTTAATGACATAATATATTCTATGCTATGAAAAATATTGTTGATTGGGTGGGGTGGGGGTAGAGCAAGGTGGGGACAAGGGTTCCGCAGCAAAACTGGTATGGGATCAGCTGGAGAACACTGCTGTATAATGTATACAAAGTACTGTATTAAGATCAGCTTCAGCCGTGCAAAATTTTTGGTTTGGGACATTAATAAACAACAAGCCTACAATGCTTACAACACTAACGACTATAACACTATAGGAAATACAATACATAATTCTGGCAAAAAGGATTCTAGTATATAAAAAAAATTGCTGCTTGCAAACTTTTGTTGAAAAAGTCAAAAACTTGCAGCAAATTTTCAGGGCCCACAAACACCTGTTCATGACACTAAATTATGAAATTCATCTGTTATTTTTGAAATAGCAGGAATTCCAAAATTTAGACTGCCAGGTATAAGTTTAAAGTCACAGCCACAAACACCCTCGGCAAAATAAAATTACTCGATTGATCTGTGAAAGTATTTGTCATGATCCCTATCCGTAAAGAGACTAAGGTATACTGTGCAGGGGGTAGGAAAATAAATGCAATGACCTCTCTTTCATGTCTTTCCAAACTTCATATTTCTCTGGGATAAGTCCAGACAAAATTCTCTATACAATACAGTTTTTTCACCCGTATCCTGCACTGGCGGTCAAGTCAGAATTTTTGTCAGGCTGTTATTTTTGAAATAGCAGGAATTCCAAAATTTAGACTGCCAGGTATAAGTTTAAAGTCACAGCCACAAACACCTCGGCAAAATAAAATTACTCGATTGATCTGTGAAAGTATTTGTCATGATCCCTATCCGTAAAGAGACTAAGGTATACTGTGCAGGGTGTAGGAAAATAAATGCAATGACCTCTCTTTCCAAACCTCATATTTCTCTGGGATAAGTCCAGACAAAATTCTCTATATAATACAGTTTTTTCACCCATATCCTGCACTGGCGGTCAAGTCAGAATTTTTGTCCGGCCAAACAATTACACTAAACAATTGGTAATATCAGCATGATGAGGCCAGGAACCAACTCGCAGAATGATTCTTAAAGCCCTCCTCAGTGGAGTGCACAATTAATGCCATTTTATTCCATTGTAAGACTGTTATATAATCAGTCAAAAGGATCATGTTGGCTCGGTGTAACCAGGGCTCATAACACAGTAGACTAACTGACTTAACGTATTGATTTGGGACAACAGAATTGTCACTATCAAATAATATGAAACAATAACCGTACTTGACATATCCCAGCTGTCCTATTGTTGGGTGAAATCTTACAACCTTTGTGGACTTGAAAAATGCTGATTTGGTTGGTCATCGCCACCGCAGTGTATAGGTGAAAGTACTGTAAGTGCAGTGAACTGGTTTCCTGTGGTTTGCATTATTGCTATGATGTTTGTGCCACAGTAAATGGATAATTCGCCACATACTTTCCCATGAGTTTGAGTACAACACAATACAAATCACACACTGTATGTCAACATTTTAGCTCCTGAAGATATACAACACAAAACAAAATCTGGGTTTAAAGAGCTCGACGTCCAAGTTGTAAACAAACTGGTTTGTTTAAACAAACTGGTTTGTTTAAACAAACTGGTTTGTTTACAAACAGTGGCCAGCAAACTAGTTTTATTCCTTCGTGAAGGTGGCAGCACCAGTAGCGCCCCGTGATCGTTAGACTGGTGCCCGGTCCAATGCAACTCACTCACGATATTCACGTCAGTACAAATCACCGACAATAGGTGGCAGCACCGCAGGCGTCGCGTGGATAGAGAACCAGTGAGTGAGTGTTTACAACTTGGACGTCCAGCTCCTTTAATGATATTAATGGCAATGAATACGTGGCACCAAGATAGCGATCAAATATGATCAAATCTTGCACCCTGAAGAACAAGCGCAGGATTACACTAAACTAGATCAGTGAAACTGACCTGACACTAGCGGCAGTCAATTTGAAGACCGCCCCTGTACAGCGCTGCTAAAATAGGACATGTACGAGAGAAGTTGGTTGAAATAAAAGAAAAACAAGGTGTGATATTGGAACAATGAACTTAGTAATTTGATTGATTGCATAATTGATTGGGAAGCTCAGCAGGTGGTGTAGTGGTTTGAGTCTCCCACTAGCAGTCAGAGGTCCCGGGTTCGAATCCCACTGGGCGTGAGACTTTGGACTAGTCTCCTTGCCTCACTGGCTTCTCTCCACCCTGCCCAGGGGACTGTTTCATAAAGTGACTTTAGGCTAATGGTACCATTAACTTCAATGCATTTTCCATTTGGTTGAAGGTACCATTAGCTTAAAGTCACTTTATGAAACAGGCCCCAGGTGTATAAATGGGTACCGGTCAGAAATGCCCGATCGTAGCACTGAATGGGCAGCTCATCTGAGTTCTACTGCAAGGTTTCAGGATAGACGGGGGTTAAAGTGTAAAGTCGGATGAGAACCTCTACCGTTGATTGATATCAGATTGTAACTCATACTTTTACTTTTGGAAGATGACTGAAGGTTGTATGTCATTGCATTATGACTGATGTTGAGCTGAACTATGCTCACTGCACTGCTCACATTCAAGTGGTTTCCAGTGCAGTGGATGCGTCAAATGTGACCGAGTCTGGGAAAACCAGGCACAAGTCTCGAGCATGTGACAAGGGCCTTGACTACCCTGTTAGATCATCAACACATTGCTGAAGAATAGCCTCTCTTTGTTACCAACCGTAACAGGTGGCTGAGAAGTATGCAACACTTAGTGACATGACTGAGTGAGTGTACGCCCAAAGGCTTAGCTAGGTTGCCTACTACACATACACACCATGCACATTCTGATAGCCGAGTGATTATCACGTCTGCTTAGCAAGCGGCAGATCCCGGGTTCGAATCCAGCCTGGGTCATATGGGATTTCATTCCCGGCTCTTCGTGTCCGTCGCAGACAATAAGCTGTGGCGCCTTGTACCTTGTTTCTTTTGCAAGGGCAAGTAAAAGCCCCATCCAAGTGAGGAACATGAGTAGTTTGAGATGGCCTCTCCGTACTTCCCAGGGGCCAATAATGCTATGGCTTCAGCCCTGATGGAAAAAAATCAAAAATACAATACAATACATTCAAGATTCACTGACATGACACAAATGCACTCACGTGCACACATCACATAGGCCTAGGCCTTTCTACAGTAACTGTACACCAAATATGTAGGCTACACGTCATGTGCAGCCGACCAAAACGTCAAATCGACCAATTGTTGATGGAGAGAGAGATTCAGAGAAGATCAGCCAAACCAAAGAAGACTGCCCACCTTGTGATGGTGGGCGGTCTTAATAAGCTAGGAGGATGGCCCCTTTAAAACAGACACAACTCCTGAGCATAAAATGCTCCCCTAGCCAGCACACAAGTTGGGTAGAAGAGCCAACAAATCAGTCAAATATAACAAATGAGATTTTCTTTTTTAAAGAAATTTCAGAATTACTACATGCATAAAACCATGCAAGTATTTTACAATTTTTTTGAAAAAAATACACAGCCTTGTTGAAATGATCCATGGTGAATGGACATGACTATCTTATTCCTATGGCAATAAAAATGATTTCCATGGCAGTAAATTCTATTCCCATGGCAACTGGGTAAAGTCTGTTTCACTCAGAGGCGAGATTTTCATTTGCAGCAACCAGAAAACCAAAACACTCTCATTTACATGGTTGATCACCACCGACCGACTCTGGCTGCACGACTGTTAGAACCCAGATCCATTCCACCGTGTCCTCTATCGACAGCTTAGGGAAAAGCAAATAGGGATTCCCGGTCTAAAAATAGCTCATCAACAGCAAAACCACAAATTTCAACTTGGGAATGAGTTATTAGAACTTCCTGTGGCCTGTATTGTTCTCCTGTCTCGCTCATATCAATCATAATGAATTGATAGTTATTAACAAAAAGCTTGGTCATACTCTTGGAAGATCAGGGGAAAGTACCCTCTCCAAGGCCAATATTTGCTTTCTCTCAGCAAATTTGTCAGTCACTCGTCACATGTTTTATGAATGCACAAATGGTCTTATCATTACACATGTTACATAGATTTAAGACTGCACTTTCACAACAGCCGACCAGAAACAAAGTGACCAACGTAATTACTCTCATTAACTCATCCCCAGTAATATTTAAACAATGATAAAAGACCCAGTCCTGTGCAAATCGCACCTAACAAAAGTTACCTTCGTTGAAACTTTAAGAGCCGGAAGGGATATTTGAGACAAAAGTAACAGGGTCAAGGTCAAAGGTCATATCATGACGGGTATAGATAGTGTGCAACACACTTCTGACTGCTCACACACCTTCTGGGAAAATACTGACCACAGATCTGCCTTCGTTACAAAGTTATAGACCGGAAGGGATATTTGCATCCTGAGAATATCAGGCGTTCTTACTGCTCGCTCCCTTCGTCACCGCAGACAAACCCCTGAGGACATTCGCCTGATTTGCTGGGGTACTTGGCGCACGAGAAAATGCGCCCAATCAGCGAACGTGAGTCACCTTAAGATGACATGCATTACACGTAGATTGTCTCGTAGTGTCACGCACAACACAGTGCTGAAGTACAAACCTGCGTAGTTCATGTGTATCAATCATCGGCCTTCTTGGGATGAGATGGTGGGGATGAACATTTGCTGGAATGGCTTTGATACTCCACGGATTCCAGCGAATGTCGGCAGGGGTTTGTGTGAGCGGATGAAGAGGAGCGAGGTAAAAACCCCTGCTGTGGGAGGATGGATATTTGCGTGAAAGGTCGCAAGGTCAAGGGTCACATCATGATGGGTATGGTGCACAACACATCTTCGACTGCTCACACACCTTCCCTGAAAATATTGAGCCAAAATCTGGCTTCGTTGCAAAGTTATGGCCAGAAGGGATATTTGCGTCAAAGGTCACAGGTCACAGGGTCAAGCTCACATTGCAACAAGTGGTGCGCGACACACCTTTGACTACTCGCACACCTTCCCTGAAAATATACCGGTAGTGATAAATCNCCACAGTAACTCAAACTTCCATTTGATCACCACAGTCACTCAAACTTCCATTTGATCACCACAGTCACTCAAACTTCCATTTGATCACCAAAGTAACTCAAACTTCCATTTGATCACCAAAGTAACTCAAATTTCCATTTGACTGCCACAGTAACTCAAACTTCCATTTGATTACCACAGGATTTGATCACTACAGTAACTCAAAGTTCCGTTTGATTACCACAGTAACTCAAACTTCCATTTGATTACCACAGGATTTGATCACCATAGTAACTCAAACTTCCATTTGATCACCACAGTAACACAAACATGTTGAACTGGAATGGCTTCGGTATAGCAGTTTATGCAAAATACATGACTTTGAGTGTATCAGGATGTACAGTAACGGCTCGTGCCATGGCGGATGGGGTACGTTCGTCGCTTGGGGTGGAATGCTGACTACCTTCTCCACTGAAATAGATCAAGATATCCATTACAAGATATCCATTATAATATTGTAAAGCTTATAATACACCACTTTCCACAGTTACATGTATGGTATACAGTCTCACCAGTGCTTCACATTTTTTTCCAAGTCTCCAGAAACTTTAGCTTGAAACGTAAGACCAGATAAGTCAGTGCATCACTTGATCATTTCAGACATGTTGAGCACATGGCATCTTGATCAAAAATCAAACCTGCAGACTTTTGGAGCGGAGTCCGGCGCTCGATCACTGCACCACCTCTATCATACCTACAGAAGAGGAACTTCCTCTGGGGGACACCTCCACCAAGAGTGCAGCTAGCTCTCATTGAGGATATCAAACATCAGTCATAAAGTGGTAGGGCTGTATTCATAAATGCTGTTTAGCCTAATCAGTGTGCAAGTTCTGCATTATACACGTTAAAGGCCTAGACAACTACCGGTATTGTCTGATGTCTGTATGGTGCTTCACCAGAGGCGTTTACCCGCAGGATAATCACACGCATCCAACTGTCCTGCGTCTAAGTCCAAGAGGACAAAGGAAACGTTGAACGATCAGGCAGGCTTATCTAGAATTTGTCCAACACTTTCTTTTGTCCTCCCACACTGAGACGCAGGAAAGGTAGATGCGTGTGATCATCTTGTGGGTAAATGTCAGAGATCAGGCAGCATACAGAAAGCAGAACAATAGCTTTCTAGGCCTTTAACCTGTGTAATGCAGAATTTGTATGCTGATCAGGCTACACACTCTTTATAAATACGGCCCATAATTTTTATTTATCTGCTTCTGCAATCAAGACACCGCTTTGCTAAAGGACAGCATTTGTCAGTCCTAAAGGTGTCCTCAATAAACAGGTTTTACGATATCATCATTCATGCTAAAGAATTTTCTGATCTGCAGAATTTCATTTGCAAATGCAAAGAAATTGTGCTCATTATTACAAATTACCTGTCGTGTTCCTTCTCTACGAGATGGTAACGCGCACGGAAGGCGACAAGATGTGCATAGTATGCCGGCGCTGGAATGGACACACTGCGCGTACACCGCACGTACGTGTGACAGAGTTGATAGGTCAGCATCTGTAGCTGGTCGGCACTGAATCCATTATCATCCCAGAGAACGTGATAATGGGATGGTCGACTAGTCCCTTGAATACCAGCGTGGCTGCATAGATAGAAATCGAACTCTGACGGATGAGTGATGCCGACGTCGACCGTTGTGCCAGCAGGGATATTGCCACTTTTTCCAATCTGAAAGAGAACAACATATATTATACACGCTTCCTAAAAAACAACAGCAAGTGACGTAAATGGAGGAGGCTGCCATGACAACCATGCAAACATGGAATTTCACTTTCACACGGTCACTGATTTGGACGCAGTTTCTTGGTAGGCCTAGGTTTTTATATCATTGTTCACATTATGGTTGTCAACAAGTACTGACATGTAGGTAATTCAATGACACTTTTGAGTGTGTTGTTTCATTTCTTTGATGAATACAGAGCGGAATTCGTCGATGTCATGTCATCGTCATGGTCTCGTTTGGCATGCGTTGCTGCCACTGCACTGCAGTGCCAGTGCGCATGTAACTTAGGCTAACTCGGCTGAGGTTGCCGGTAGCCTGCTAGGCCTAATGAAGGCCAGGACAAATTGTAGGCTAGACCTACTACATGTACCAGGCCTACACGACTACCGGCGGTAGGTCATGTATACTGCCTGGCCTACAACGACTATGGTCACGATCAGCAGCAGCAAATCCTCCATTTACGTCACTTCCTGTTGATTCTAAATCTATTCAAAGGGGGCAGCACAATTATAGGAAACGTGTATAACTATCTTCATTTCATTCAGTCGATTTCATCTTCCATGTCTTCAGCTAAGATTAAGAATCACAATGATGGTGATGTAACAGTCAATCATGTTGTTTTGATGCAATATAATTAAAATCATTGACTGATTAAATGCTATAAACTACCATCGGTATGATTTCATATGGCGATGAACTTAGGGATTTTCTGTAGTGATCATGGATATATTTGAGAATGTATAAGAATTCTGCCCAAGAAGTCTGTAGAAGTTGTATCTACGGTATTTTAACATACAACAACAAAAAATTGTCTTTAAAATGAAACCCTACTTGGTCT
Source organism: Notospermus geniculatus (assembly GCA_002633025.1). Taxonomy (NCBI): domain Eukaryota; kingdom Metazoa; phylum Nemertea; class Pilidiophora; order Heteronemertea; family Lineidae; genus Notospermus; species Notospermus geniculatus. The sequence goes on along the minus strand of NMRB01002609.1, from coordinate 36,601 downwards.
TTTTTATCAGCACAGAATAGTCTTGTATGATGACGTTTCTGTACTGCAATGAACGTGATTCCCGGTTGGTAGTCTAGTTCTAGCAACATGCAGGCTTCACGCACAGCTCGTAGTTCATGTTGAAGCACCTGAAGAAAATTGAAACAGCCCGTATTCTAGAAGCCTCCTTAACCCATTAGGCGCCAGACAAGTATAAATCAGGTCAGCTTTTTTTCCCAGTGCTTTTCAGTTTTTTACCATATCTTGGTTTTTTGCTCAAATGACAAAAAGAAAAAGTTGAAGATAAAGTGAACAAGTGATGTTTATTTTGTAGCTTATAACACTGGCTGCATGATACAACTGGAGCCGAGGTTAAATTTTTATTTTTTTTTTCATTGGTTGCCTCTAAGGTTAACTCTAAGGTCCACTTTAAGCATTTGTATTCTGCCTTGTAAACAATAGCTAAAGGTAAACCTTTTAGAGTTAAGGAAGCTTCTAGAATACGGCCCAAAGTCGACAAAATGTATTACAGTTTAGTTTGAAAGGACTCATTCAAAACCTACCAGTGGAAACAGCCCATCACAGATCCAAAATCTACAGCAATACTACCAACTGGTTTGAACCTAATGGACTCATTCCAAAGTTGCGCTTATGTTACACAGACACAAGTCTCCAAGTTACACAAAAACTGCACGTAAAATACCTTGTATGGTGTGCATCAGTTGCGTGCAGAATAGGGATGTCAATTGTGTCATGTATTTCATACAAAATAACACTGTTTGGTTTACACCGTCATTCCAAGCATACCTGTTGAAACTGGCCTTCACTGGCATAAAGTCTATAGAAATATCTCTGTTTGGTTTCAATCATAAGTCCTTCGAAACCCACCTGTTACGACAGCCCTTCAGTGACACAAAGTCAAACGAACATACATATATGTAGTGTGGTTTGGCTTTTTGACTTATTCCATACTGCCTGTTGAAACAACCCTGAAGTCACTGATGCAAAAGCAATACAACAAAGCAGGGGCAGATCCACAATTTTGAGGGGGAATTTTGAATTTCAATGATTTGTTCCAAATTTCAGAATTTTACGGTCAATTTTACAGATTTGTTGGCCGAAAGGGTGCACGCACCAGGTGCGCCCCCTGGATCTGCACCTGCAAGGTATGGTTTGGTGTGAAAACCATATCGTCTCATGCCACCAATCTGCTGAAACAACCCTTCGCTGCTGCAAAGCCGACAGAAAATAATACATTTTGTATAAATCGTATGGACCGATTCCCAACCTACCTGTTGAAACTGCCCTTCACTGACGCCATCTCTATAGAATATAATACGGTTCGGTTTGAACCGTGTGGACTTGTAAAACTGAATGAGCAGTTCCTTGACCATTGATGCCAGATCCTGTATGATCTCTTGACGGTGTGCCTGGATACGGACAGTTGCTGAGTAACGGCTGGGATGAGCGTCCATGCTTCCCACGACAGCTGCAATCGACGGTTTGCTGGCGTCTCCAGCGGGTGGATGCGTGACATCAGCACCGAGGAAAATGACAGGCTCATTGAACACAGCTGGCCTGCAAAATCAACGTGAAATGATCCATGGACCATGTGCTCACCTGGGTGAATGTACATGTACCAGAAGAACAAATGACATTGAAAAATGTTCAATCGAAATGTTCCAGGGCAAGCCTCAAGTTCCAGGGTAATATGATTATTGTCACAATTTGATCACACGAAGTTAGAAGACACCATGTCAAATACCCAGAAACATGCCACCACATGGCAAAATTTTGAACGTTGACCTCTATGGCCTTGAAAAGTAGGTCAAATCAAAAACCCGTTTTGTATGTCATGTAACGGGTCTCCTTATTAGATGCACCTATGATAAACCAGGCATGAGAGTGGTCTCGGAGGGAAAAACCGGAAGCGGGCCAAAGGCCGGCACGGGGAGCGCGAAGCGCGACCGGGGGGGAGCGCGAGGGGGGGTGACCCCCCTCTCGCAAGGAAAATTTTTGAAAATTGGAGGATAAAAGACCCAATTTCCCGGCATCTACGATCCGAAATACTGACCCGGCGGCGGCCATTGCAAGAAAGTCACTTGGCACGAATACTGACGGAAATTGCCGATCGAGTGGCCGAGTGTGTGACGTCAGATGCTTTGCCAAATATGGTCACCGTTACGCTACTATTCCATTCATCACTGTTAATGACTGGAGTTGATTGACCAATCAGGTAGAAGGGCGCGAAACGCGCGCCATATCCTTATTTGGCAAAGCATTAGCATCAACCAATCGTGTGACGTGGCGACCACTTCAGGGCCCGGAAGATGTACAGCCATCGAAGATCGTTCTATACCTCATTTGCATTAGGCAATCGGATTGGCGCAATGCAGGAATTCGCAGCCCGACATGGGTTTAACCATCGTAGATGCTAAAAATTTATTCGCTGCGTCCACAATGCAGCCCGCCCGGCGGGAATTCACCGCGACTTGCGCGACTTGGTGACCTGATCTCGGGCCTGATCTGCCGACCGGGAATAGCTGGGACGACCATAATCATACCTCACCCCCCTTCAGTTTTTATTGCAGATTAGCACGAATCTCAGGACCCAACTTTTGGGCTCCCAAAAAACCGGATTTCCGGAAATTGCCGGAAAACTCTCATGCCTGATAAACATTTGGACATGACCCAGTCATTATTTCAGGAGTTATTGGACTTTTTGTGTTTTCGGTTTTGTCCACCTTGTGGCCAAGCCAAGAATCGAATCGGACCAAAACATGGTGTTAGAGGTCATCTGATATAGGACTATATATGTGCCAAGTTTCAGGTCAATAGCCCCAGCAGTTACGAGACATAAATAGCAAAGTTTTGAACTTCGATCTCTGTGACACTCAGGTCAACAACCCTGGGCGCCCGGTCGTGCTACCAAATGGTGAAATTTTGAACTTTGAGCTCTGTGACCTTTTATGTCAAATCAAAAACATTTTACATACGTCATGTATCATCATTTACTTAGATGCCTCTATGATAAAAATTTGGAGATGATCCTGCCATTATTTCAGCAGTTGCACTTTTGTGTTTGTTTTTGGCCACCTGGTGGCCAAGCCAAGAATCAAATGGGACCAAAACATAGGTCATTTGACCTAGGTCATAGGTCATTTGTCATAGGTCATTTGACCTAGGGGTATATATATATGTGCCAAGATTTAGGTCAACAGCCCCAGGGAATGCGAAATGTGCCCTGCTAACGACTACAATGGACAACGACGGATCACAGCTAAAGCTCGCAAGGTGAGCTAAATAGCATACCTAATACTTGGCAGTAAGATATTGTTGATTCCTCCAAGCTTGACGTTGATCTTAAGGCAGAGATTGGACAGCGTTTGGGGTGATGTTTTATTGACGTTTTTGGCCTGGACGCATTGAGTGGCCATACCGATCAGGATGTCACCAACACGTTTCACTTCAGCTAAAACAGAGAATAAATGTGGCTTTAATCACCGTGGTCGTTCTATTGGTTAAATTGTTTAACAGACTCGCCAGATTCCTTTGTGGCAAGTTAATTTCAGGGTCAACAGGTACTACAAGGTAGGACCTAGCACACCTCAATTTCCCCCATACAAAAGATTCCAGCGAGTCTATGGAAGGCCCATAAGGGATAAAACCAATACATCAAACCACCCCCAGTGTTATGGCCTTTATACTGCAGCACTATGTCAGTATAAGTAAAGTTCACGACTTTACTTATACTGTCATTTTGTGTGTCGTTTTTTGTGCTCTGTCATGTCTGTTTTGGATATCAGCACTATGACAAATGCTCTTCAACGTATACTATTATCCACAATTTCGCAAATTTTCGACCCCACTCAGGCACTTTTCAGTTGGAGAAACCCGCTTGGGGTCGAAAATTTGCGAAATTGTGGAAGTTGACTTCCTATTTATTATCATCCGTTGTGTCGACTTTTGCGCATTCTCTCTCTTTGGTCACCGTATTATCCAAGTCTCTCTAAAAAGTCTGTCTGCTGGGGAACTGAAGGAGCAACTCATTCACCACTCCACTTGATCGTTTCAGACCAGTTGGGAGAACAAAATGGTATCGAAAACTTGGCGTCTTAATCACGAGTCTGACAGTGACCGTCATACCATACCAATGTTGGTTTGTGCAGTATCACACCCTAACACTGACAACGGTAAAATTAGTTCACAGTCTCTCAAAAAATCACTCATTGCTGCCATGTGACTAAGAGGAGCGAGGGAAAAAACAAAATATAATTTTTTTTCTTCAGTACTAAGAACACCAGAGCACAACTTTATCAACAAAGCGACTTTCTTGATCATTCTGGAGTTTGCCTACATGTACATGTATATGCATGATTTACAACACAGCCACTGGTCATTTTTCAGTTCTCTCTCACACTGGCACAGTGACACGATGTTGCAAGGTGAATTTTAAAATATTGAAATATAATGCCATATTTGGCTGAGTGTCAAAGTTTGACCCCTGTGACCTTGAAAGTAGGTCAAGGTCAAAACCCGTATGATATATTATGAAGCTGTTAGGGATAGACCATCACACAAAATCAGTGACTGCCTTTTGAGGCGAGCTGTTTTCTTTGGGCCCAAAGGAGGGGCCCAAAGAAAACAGCTCGCCTCAAAAGGTAGTCACTGCAAAATTTCGTCACTTTAGTCTTTATCACATGACCATATGTGTTTTTCACATATCACCCCCTGGTGAAAAGACAGAGAGTTGGATAGAAATTCCAAGAGTGTTGTGCACATTTAGTGGATGAGTACCTAATATATACCAAAGTTTCAAGCTCCTCCGTTGAACAGTCTAGGAGGAGATATCACTTTCGGACTGATGGACGGAGAGCCAGATGGACACCGGACTGACGGCGGAGGGTAAAACAATATCAAAAGCGGGGAGATATTAAAAGTACAGGTTGAAAGAGCCAACAGGACAACCACGAACTCACCATAGACTGGTGTTTTTCCTGGCAGCACCACTACGATGAGTTGTAAACCTTGATACGTGTTCTTGAGGAAACGGAACATCGGTTCGACCTGGTCATGGCCCGTAGCATATTTACAGAAACATGGCTGCCCCACGATAGGCATGCCGGCATCATTTGAAATTCTCTGCAGCTGTTGGGTGAAGTTTCTGAAAGAACCCAACACAGATTAGATGACCTACTGATCTCAAATTGCCCAGAAAAGAAAGCACAAAAATTGATACTACAAAGTGGTTAATATCAAGAAGTCAACTTCCAGAACTTAGCAAATTTTCGACCCCAACCGGGGTCTTCTTCAGGCTGGCACTTTTCCACACTAGATTTTACACACTAGACTAGAGTCTTTTCTGAAATCTAGTGTGGAAAAGTGCCAGCCGGAAGAAGACCCCGGTTGGGGTCGAAAATTTGCTGATCTCAAACTGATCATGGAAAACCCATTTTTCTCCACTTAATGTCTAGTCACAGGAAATCATCTTCACTCAAAACATTCAAAACTACAGCAAACTCGAGAAAAATAGACTGTTTGGCTAGAAGCATGGTGGTTGGAATCATCAGCAACCCCACAAAAGCCATATTTTAGGTTCCAGATTGGTTGGAGAGAGATCCAGAGAATTCCACTAAACCAAGGAAGACCGCCCACTGGGAGTGTGTGGTGAGATTTCTGACGGCAGTTCTTATCATTACTATGCAAATATACTTCCTAATCATGACGCGGTGAATGACGATCGTGGCTGACATGCTGCTTATGGGAAGGGATTTTCTCAATTCGTGAGGATTCAATGATAGGAGCGCTGTGTGGAATAAACTCACATTCTAACAGTCATTTGCTAGGGACCACAGCAACTGACCTGATAACTAGCATGTTGGGGGTCATCAGTGTCTCTTTTAAACTACATAAAATAAAGGCATACCTGAGTGAATCTTCTCGGACAGTCCTCTGCGGGGCGAAACAGGCAATGGCCCAAACTCGTATCTCAATACCTGTATAGAATTGTTTCCCTCGCATGTCCCACACACCTTGATTTGGGATGGCTTGTGCTCGAGTCTGGCAAGAAAAATGGCAATCGTTGAAATAACATAAAAAGTTTACTCGTCAGGACCAGGCATTTCAGCAAAATCCGGTCGATTTCAGCAAAATCCGGTCGATTTTCATGATCACAATACATTGGTGACCACATATCCAGCAGCA
>NMRB01002609.1:0-30116 GCA_002633025.1 Notospermus geniculatus | reverse complement strand
GGGGGGGGCAATGGCCCAGCGTATGCCTGCGTACAGGGGGGGAGAGGGGGTGCCGAAAATCGGGAAAACGTGCGTACGTACTAAAAGTATGGTCCCTAAGGGATGACCAGTCACTTTGCAGACAGTCACTTGGATGAATCTCTCAGTGTGTTTCCTCTGATAGCCAGAGGTTGAATACAGTAGCGCCACCAAAAATGCCAGTAGTCTATCATGTTCTGGAGGTACCTTGAAGGGCATCTGCATTTCTGTAGACCACCATATCACGGCACTGTGGTGTTTTTGTTCAGCTTAAAGGCCCGTCTACACGATCATACATTTGTTCAAAACATCATCATACATTTGTATGATGATGTTCATGGACAAACGTATGATCGGTGTGGACCGTTTTCCCAACAAACTTGAATAGCGTCCAACACGTATGATGATGTTCAAATTTAGCTGCATTGTGTAGACGGAAATCCACAACAAGCTTGGACATCATCATACAAATGTATGATGATGTTTTGAACAAATGTATGATCGTGTAGACGGGCCTTTAAAGTTGACATAATTTCCTTTCCAATGATCGATACACAAAACAATGCAAATGGACAGGAATTGGGAGCTGAGCTACGGGAAGATTTGAATGTTGACATTTCAAGATATGTGTAATGCTGCCACCATTTAAGGTGCGCAGTTCATGGTCGCACATACATCAGTTTCATGCACAGACATTTTTGTGGATGCTGTGGAAATGCCACATAACTACATTGTATAAGTCAAACATGTACATCCACGTATGTTCATGTTAAGTAATATACGTGTACTTCAGTGTGACCTTCCAACCAAACTAATGCTGATGTCAGGTCGACCTTGTGATGGCAAAGAACAGGCGGCGACTGACTTTTTTGGATCACTTTGCGTCTGAGCCACAACCGCACGGAACAAATCTGTTACCGTTATGGTGTGTGACCACATGACTGCAGTCTCACCTGTGACGATAGGCATCAGGCGCTGATCAAAAAAGATCACGAGTTGAACAATTACATGTTCAATGTCTGAATACACTGCAATCGACCTGTCTCGAGTAACGATTCCTGTTTCATGATGAGCGCACACATTTTGTATTTTGTATTTCATTTTTCCGTCAGGGCCAACGCTATAGCATTACTGGCCCTGGTAAGTATGGAGGAGGCCATAACAAGCTACTCATGTTCCTTACTTTGATGGGGTCTTTTATTTGCCCTTGCAAAGACACAAGGTAGAAGGCACCACGGCTTACTGTCCCATGCGGCGGACTGAAGAGTTGGGAATGAAATCCTATATGGCCCGGGCTGGATTCGAACGACTTGCTAAGCGGACGTGATAACCACTAGGCTATCAGGCTCTCTTTTACACTTTTGTGACCTGACCATAATTTCTTCACTTGACGCCGACTGTTCTGTCGTGGCGCAGGCAAATCTAGGTGCGACCTGACATCAGCATGAGTGAGCATGCATGAGCACGGTACCTCTGGAGTGAAGTTAGTTCTAAATTGAAGCTGGTGACACACATCAGGAGACAATAGTGTGTGATCACCTCCACGATTGCGAGCAATGCGTGTGGAACCTATGTGTGAAACGTAATCTCTGCAAGGTTTCTGTCCACGATACGGCTGATAGACATGCTTTTGAACAACTACACCCATTACTGTAGTTGAATAGGTTTCACAGTTATCATGTGTGTTAATCAGGTTAGTTTATGTACAATTGACACTGTTAGTTTTGGTTGTTAAAGAAACACCTTATTATTTCAGCACATAAGCTTTTTCTATGCCCTTTCTATATGGAGCCAATATTCAGGCCTCAAATAAATATGTGAGGCGGTCTAGAAAAGCCCGACGGATGTTGCTGATCAACAAGGGCTGTCAGATTGCCTGTGCACTGATCTGCTACTGTTTACCTGTAACGAAGTACATTTCAGCTATTGAAACGTGCGGGTTCACCAAGGCCATTAACATTTTCATCAAATGCAACATCCAACGGGTTATCCAAGACTGCCTCACCTACTATACTTTCATGAATCCCAACAAAGAAGGCAGGTAAGTCCATTCCACTGTGAGTGGATACCCTACCGCGATGACCCACATATTATGTTACCAAATACACGACAGACTACTGACTGCATGCAGAAGGATTAGCCCTTTTCACACAAGAACGGTTGATCAAGCCGGCTCCAACAAGTCTGAGATCAGTCACGATGATTTTGATCGTGTAGAACCAAATCCAAACTGGGTCCAATCAAACTGGCTCGAGGTGCAGTCTTGAACCTGTTCAGGTACTTCAAGCCAATAATTTCCTCCTGTAGAACAAACATACCGAACTGGGCTCAATCCAGTTCTGCCCACGGTACTAAAATTTACACGATATAATTTACAATTTACACGATACAATTTTTACATCCGATTGTCCGATCCGACATGATCGTACGTCCAAATCAGTTCGTGAAAACTGCACACACGACAAAATTTTATGGCCTTTGCAACGTTGGATGCACAAGACATTTGTTCTATTTACGTCCGATGTCGGACAAAGGACGCATGAACTCGCCCAATCAGGTGGCTGCATTGGAGGTGATGATGGAGGTCACTTGGCGTGCTTGACGAAGAAAGAGTCTGTCCGTATTGACAGATGAATAAATTGGACTGTGTATACAGAATTTCCGATCTGACAGAATCATGACAAAATCGTGTCCGTCTTGGACGTCCGTCCAAATTGCATCGTGTAAATTGGGCTTAAAGAAGAGTCACACCAGTCATGATGGGAGCATGATTTCAGTGGTCTTAACTGACTTGAGACCGGTGTGTTTGATCTGTCTCTGCAGACAGGACAAAGCCACTTACAGGTGAGCTGGCCTCAGCTGGCTCAAGGAGAGACCGGTACAAACCGTACTCGTGTAAAACTAGCTATCTCTGAGAAGTCAGGTGTGATGGGCGACATAATTTATTTAATTATGGGTTATTCGTTTTCGTGGTAATGCAAATTTTGTTACTTTAATGTCGTTTCATTAGCACAAAAAGTATAACTCAAGTGGAGTAGACCGAAACAAAAATCAATGGAACTTTCACCACAAACAGACTGAACATTTTTCAGAGGTATGTAACCAAAGTTGATTTTAATTCAGGCCAATTGCCAAATTGCCCACTGCCACAGTTGCCGAAAATAGTGCAATATGGCACTCTGCCCACTTGGATTGCATGTTGTGGGTAATGTATACTGACTACGAACATGGACCTCACTATGGTTAAAACATTGAACCTTGCCTTATACAAGCAAGAACCTCTGATCACCTCAGGATAGGTAAAAATACATTTTAGAGTAATGACTAGCGTACATTGGCCTAGCAACTGGTCACAACTAGCGGCAATGGCGTTTCCAGCATTTGCCCGGAACTGGTGGCATCCACAGAGTTCTGCCACTGCTGGTCGGAACCGGACGGCCCTGTCCAGAATGCAGAAATGCTGACCAGCACTCGGCCTAAAAAGAGTATTTTCCGACCATCAGAACCAACGAAGCATAAGGGGCACACTCCGCGTGAGCTACTGCGAAACTAATGTATTAGGCCAGCCCTGCATACCACGATATATAAATACACAGAGCACACCTGGATGACCTATATTTCTCTCCGCAGTGAAGTACACCTGACTGCGGACAAGATTTTGCAGTAGCTCATGCGGTGTGTGTCCCTAATGGTGTACAGTACCACGAGAGATGCCCACCACGCACACTTCCAAATTTCCTTTCTGTTCCCATTCACCAAATGTGCTTCCCGGCGGGGCTTCCTGACACAGTTCTGACCAACAACAACGACAACGGAGGGCTGCCTAAGTTGCAATAGAGTGATTCGGGGTCATTTTGATGCCAAATGAGCTCATTATTTCGACTCTCAGGTGCCAGAAAATCGCATTTCAGCAAGTCTAGATTTCAAATTTTTCTGGGGGAGGCCCCCACACACCCGACTTCCGACCAGCACTGGTTCAGTCCTGGGCAGAACCTGATCCAGAGCATCTGATCAGTTGCTCGAATAGGCTGATGCGTGCACACTTTACAACTCATGGCAACAGAAAAAATTTTCGTTGCCGTGAGTTGATGTTCTACAGCCCGACAACCAGTTGTACAGTACGTTGCACAATTGACCTACCTTTATCTGCGTACCTTCCCGTACATCACGCGGCAGGTACGCTTCAGTTTATTGCGTATGGTATGGGTGAATCACGAGTCTCTTCTGTGTGATGTCCGTGCACCACGGGTGAATGACGTTACGTCTTCACTACGTACCTTCCATGAAGGCGCACGACGTCTGCGGAAGATACGAGGTCGGTACGCGCATGACGCTGCATATCGTACGTGGATGATGCCGGGTGTGGAAGGGAGGTCAATTGTGCACCGTACTGTATCCAGGTGCACTCGTTTCCGCCGATATACCAGCAACCTGTTGTCTTCAGTTGACAGGGTTGAACGAGTGCGCCTCATCACATGGGACATCACATGACAAGTCTATTTACCTGAGTTGCCGACTGTTGTCATGTCGATCTACGCACTCTGGAAAGGAAGACCAACTAGATGCTCCCAGTTGGCCAACATGCCAGTCTCCCCTTTTGCGAGCGGAACGCGCACATTGACAATTGCAAGGCCGATGTACGCTTGAATAGCTTTAGGGTTGGGATCAGTCAGTGCACTATTCAGTTAGTAAGATTAGATTGCGATGTCCATACATATAGATCTTTTTCCGGGATCACAAACACTGACATGTTGCACAGCAAGTACATACATGCGCATGAACTGGTTGGCACAGCACTACTCTTCAATATGTCGGGTATTATGCCAATTTCTGTCTAGTTCTTGTGTTGTACCAAGTTTTCTGAAGTGAATGATTAATACTTGGAAAATGTCAAATGCTTTAAACGTCTTCACCAAAGTTCATCAGAAACGGATACCTGCAACTTGTGCAGTAAGCACTTAGTTTTGTTGGATTTTCAATGAGGAGCATTTTGCCAACTACCATGCATGTATTGTCAAATATGACGCCATGACGCTGTGGTTACTTTGCAATGCATCAGTATTTGTGATACGGTTAGTGATAAGACCTGGAACGAAACGAAACGAAATGAAATCATCGAAATGGGCATGATTTGCATCAATTTATTTTCGTTTTATTGTCTTATTGTAATACTACCGATATTTAAATGGTTAACGTAGAACCTGCTCCGACACTGACGCTTGCTTTATGCACCAACCGAATGAGTGAAGAAAACGCAGAACAAAAACTTGCGGTAACTTGAGGAGCACCGAAGGGAATTTCGTTCATGATGATTCTGATTGATTTTAAAATAATAATTCAATTTGATTTTGTGTGGTATGTCGAAAAAAAGTCAATCTCAAGGCGGAAGCATACACCTGCAACATAAAATTAGGCCTACGTTAATTCCCAAATTCCTTGTGAGTCTCATTTCGATGATTTCATTTCGTTTCGTTTCATTCCGGGTTTTATCACTAACCTTTGTGATACTGGAAATCAATCTAAGGCACTCAAGGTAACACATCAGCCCACACACACGATATCCATGCACACTGAGAACACACATCTCCAGAGGCTAGTACCTATCTATAACAGCCACCCTGACAGAGCCTTGTCAACCTTATTGAAAAGCAGGCCGAAGCTGGAGATTTTCTAGTTAACTCACTGTCTGCATGCCCAATCTTCTTACCTAGGTTGAGGTTTCTGCCAGAAAAATAACTGAGGTTATGGAATTTCTGGCAACAGCCAAAGCTTGATGTGGGTTAGTCTGGGTTTTAGTCTTTTTTTCATCTAGAATCTGTTAACCCATTAACTGGGTAGGTAGGACGTCATATTACGTCATCACAAAATCTGGGCACCCCCGAAAACACCCGAGGATCTCAGCTTGCGTAGGACGTAATAGTACGCCCTGCAAAGAAATGGCGCTTCACATTGCATAGGACGTTATATCACGTCCTCAACCTTACGTGTCAAATACTTTTTTTTGGCAATTTTTTTTCTGAGAAAGAAATTTTTTTCAAAAATTAATTACACAGTTAACGGGTTAAAGAGATTTTCAGGTCTGGTGTCTGTTGGTAAAGAATTTGCACCAAATTTTGAGGGTAGAGATTGTACTCTCAAATTCCCTGAGGATACACAGATTCCATACCCAACGTACCCGGGCATAAACCCAGATGCATTTTTGCAGCTAAATGGCACCTTTTTGATTGAAGGGTTGTGTTCCCACTCTACAAGAACAGCTAAACCAGCACAGGACTGCAAGGACTTTAAACCTTTAAGTTAACTTCTGTTCAAAGACAATTGCCAAAGCGTTCCCTCAGTGTTTACTTTATTTGGGCATTCTTGATTATTTTCATTTGCCAATATTTTGTCCATAAAATCATTCAGTATGAAGAGTTAGCGCAAGAAACATGTCATACATACTAGGCCTTTAATTTTTTTCAATTTTGCAACCCTTTGTGGGATGGTAAGATGATCACTTTATCAACTTTCTTCTGTCCCATTGTCATAATGGTGAAGTGAGAGATGGCATTGACATCTACCAGGCCTAAACCTGACAGAAAGAAGCCCACGATCATTGGGACAAGTTAAAGCATCGGTGGGAGAACAGGTTGGGGTGAGCAAGCAACCTAACGTGTTTAAAAGAGTGGGGCATCAGTTAAGCTTGACGAGTTTAGTTCATCTAGGTAACAGTTTAGGGGTTGAAGTTAAAAATCGACATTGCTCATAAGGTGACATGACTCCATCGGGTGACACTAATGATCACTGAAGCGAAAATACAGCCCACGCGGATAAGGTTCCGGTATGTATTGTGATATGGTTCGAATCCTTCATGCCAAAATCAAATGTCGACAGACACCGACAATGCAACATTCACAACAAAGAGGAAGTGGGAAAATATGGTTAGTTTTTCTATTCGATGAAGTGAATAAATTTACAAATTTCACCGACTTCAGCCCACCCACTGTCTGAGATTGAGAAATTTTTCCAGTCAAGTTTTCTTTCACTGCTTAGAAATTACCCAGACAATGGGTAGGATGAATAACAGCAAGTAAATACTTTACTTCCCTTCTGCTGTATAAATGCATTAGAAGGCCCTGTACAATACTGAAGTAAAAGTATTTACTAGACTTCATTCATACCACCCAATGTAAACCAAATAGGAAGCATAATGCAGAAAATAACCAAATCTCACAACCACAACCAGAGAAACTTGAACTTAAACAGCGGGAACCTTATCCATAGGAGGGAAGGAAAGCAAAAGAAATAACAGCCTACTCTAAATGTCACTACCATTGATAAAAAAACAAAGTCCATCCTGATCCCAATGAATCGTATCAAATGTTACTAAGAGATGACATGTTATTAACCGATATCAGGTGGCACTAAATCCAAATACTCGCTCGGTACGTAGAAAATTGCATCATGATGATGATCTCACAAAAGGTCGTTCTCGAATTTTTCAAAAAAGACACCAATGGCTTTGTATGACTGTTTTGCCAGAATTTTGGTGGCGTTTCCCTTGAACGCCACCAAAATTTTTAATACAGCAGCAGAGCAAGAGAACAGGCCACTTTTTCTGGAGATGCAATGGCATCTGCAAGCTCTTTCAAAAAGTTTCAAAACTGTTAAATCATGTTTTTTCCAAAAAATATTTTTTCAGCATGCTTTCTATGTCATTACTTTGTTTTTTCATTTGTCATAACGTCATGCACAGAATGGTCATATTTGACGCTGGTCAGATTTTATATACCTGAGGAGCGGACTGGAAGGAAAACATATACATGATGAGTGCAAGGAGAGAAATTTGGAGCATTCAAATCACATCAATTGTCACAAAAAATTTAACACAAATCTGTACCATGAAACACAGATTTGCACAATTTTTACTAAAATGGCTTTCTAATACTCTAGTAAAGATTACTATTAAATAAACATAAGCATTTTTGCACAATTTTTACTCAGTCATGTCAATGGAGCTAACTTAACCATGTTAATATGATACAATTGTGTACAATTTTTACTTGACGGAGTGGTTTGCCGAGAGTTTCAACATGTTCAATCAAGGCAACTGATCAACAGCAGCATTTATCAAACATGTCAAATTACTTTTGATTAAATTCATAGGACATATTGTCCATTTTCTGTCACGACATGCAAATTCGAGCTACATAATGGTTTGTTAGTGCACAACAGGAATAAGGGGTTATATGGACAGAAATCAGGTTCATGATGCATTCACCATCACCATCACTCAAAATAGAACCAGGCGAATATTTTACACACAACCACTGCTGATCGAACAGACCTTGGCGGATGTCTGACATGCGACCGCCGTAGGTCATCTAGGTCACAAGAGGAGAAAAGTGAGAAATCTCTTCCTTCTCGCTATTGGAACACACTCTTTAGTTTTAGTCACCTAACCATCATTCATGAATTAAGTGTACCTTGATTATAAAACACTGAGTGTAATGACCAAATCTGCCTGCATCCTCGACAGAGAGGGATGTCCTCTCTCTTGATTGGTATCTGCAATGGTGCTTGACTGCAGAAGATGCACAATTTTACCCATACATATAACAGATGAGGAAAGTTAGCAAAACTTTTCAAGGAACAACATAAACTAGATTAAATAACCCCCTCCCCTCCCACCCTTAAAGGGACTAGGAAAATTTTTTCAAGCTTCGGTTATTACAAAATGCTAGTCTTTCATGATAAATTCCCACCGTCAACTCACTTTTTCAATTAACTGTTAATTACTGGCACCCAGACAAATCAGTTATCACCACCCCATGGAGCATTCACCACGTCACTGGGAACCTAATCAACATAATAGAGTACAGGCTCGCTCCATACAAAACATACAGCGAGAGGTTCCCAGTGACGTGGTGAATTCTCCATGGTGTGGTGATGACTGATTTGTCTGCGTGCCAGTAATTAACACTTAATTGAAAAAGTGAATTGACGGTGGGAGTTTATCATGAAAGACTAGCATTTTGTAATAAGCTTGAAAAAATTTTCCTAGTCCCTTTAAGATGACTCATACGTTCTACGTGTATTCTTTACCCATCACCCCATTTGTCTTCAGGATATCTCTATTGTATTTATAATTAACTTATGATGACAGCTCCTCAAAATATCTTTGAACCTAAAGAAATGAAAATTTTGAGGGCAGGGTGTAACTTTTTTTTTGACCTTTTTTCATAACCATCAGTTCCAATGAGGAACCTGCTTGACTTTTTATCCAGACAGGGCAGGGCTGCCAGCGGCTGTACCAGAGACGTTTAAGAAAACAGAGTTAAGCTTAGCATACATCACACTTGCGACTGGAGACAACTAGTCACCACTGAGCTACTGGCGACTGGGAGGATCTGGATGGAACTGGAGACGACTGATCAGTCACTAGAAACGGTCAATGTACGCACCCTTTCGACTCCCTGGAACTGAAATTTTGCCAGCTGCCGCGAGTTGCACATGTTCAACTTTCTAGCGACTAGTTGTACCCTATTTCGTTCAGTCGTTGCGATGTACACGGGCTTGCGACTGATCAGTGCCAGCTTTCTGAACAAAATCTAGTCTCGTCGAGTCTCAATGGCTGATATCCATAAAAGAGCAAATGGCATGCTTTTACTTCAACTTTTGCAGTACATTTACACTGGACATTGCTGTGCAAATCTGAAGTAAAAGCATTTTCTAACTTTTATGAATACTAGTCCATGCCCCGGATGTTACCTAAGTTGCTGCCAGTCACAAGTGCGATGTACGCGGTCAGGACATGACGACTGATTGGATCCTCCTAGTTTTACTGAGTTGCTGAATTTGCAATGTACGCCCAGTGTGTACATCACCAGCAACTGATCAGATCAGTTACATCCAGTCACAAGTGCGATGTACGCCTGGCTTTAGCAATGCAGTATTATCCCATCCTTGACAAAGTGCAGCAGGGACGAAATGTCAAAAACGAGGTATAACCACTAACAGCAATTCCAAGAGTGATAATTGGCAGGTTCCTCACGAGAAAGTCCCCCACATGATTCCTCCCCTGTTTTACATGTATACCAGTAGCTACATGTATGCACCAACAATTTAAAGGAATGTTCCATCATATGAAACGACAATTTCTTTTTCAAAATGAGGTTGCAACAGTTGGACTAGGATCAGCATGGACTCAAATTGTGACCACACACACCAACATTGAAACATCTCAACACACACAGTTTATTACATCTGGTGCTCTTCCACAGTTATCTTATGTTGAAATGATACACAATATGGTGAAATTACACATCATAGACATATTGAATATATGGCAGGGTTTTTAAGGCTGATTTTAGATTAGAACACTTCCATATTTGTTCAATATTCAACCTCATCCCCAGTTGCCCTTTTTATGCTAATTCTAATCTTACCCTTCCGCCATATTGCAATCTCGGAGCTGGCAAAACTCGTCCATGCACCTCTGTCATCCACTGATTAACTTGCAGGCCAAAAGTTTGAAGGTACGGATCATCGTTGAATTCTGCTTTGCGCACCTGCAGATTTTTTGTAAAATTTGAAATTCTTAAATTTGTTTATTTTTTTTCAATTTATTTCCCTGGGTTATACCTGAGCAGCTACCTGAAGATAAAGAACGCGTCACCTTTCAGCACCTGGTTTTCACACGCACACACAACGACCAATGAAATGGACATTAAAACACCTGCATGCTCGATGATTATACTTTTTTTTGATAAGCCAAGGGTCAAGATTCAGAAGTGTCAAAATGCTTGATGATATTTTTGCACATCACATCAGGTTGTTCGGACTTGTCCATTTCATTAATCTGCAAACCATGTTGACCTCTGACATCTGATTGATAGTCTTGCATGAACAGCGACCTCATTTTTGGTGTAAAATTTTATGAAAATTAATTCAGAAAGGCAACTTTAAAACCTGCCTTTAATCTTGGTAAACTTCTGAAAACCACTGCCCAAATCTCGGCATGTACATATACAGGACAGACAAGTCAAAGGTCAAAGGTCACAGGGTTAGAGGTCAACAGAACAGGAGCAGAGCAATTCATGCCTACCCGGCCGCCATACTGCAACTTTGGTGGCGCCAGGACACGGCCTTGAACTTCAGTCATCTGGTTTAAGATGCTGATGCCGAAGGTTTGGAGATAGCGATCGTTGTTGAAGTCTGCTTTGCGTACCTAGAGTAGACAGGAAGGATGGAAATAAAACACACTCTCACAGGTTGGGCATATTTACCTCTCTACAGTCATGTTTCATATCTATTCGACACTGACATTTTGCATTCTACACGAACAAATCTTCTATACTGACTGTTGCGTTATTTAAACAACCTAATATTTGGGACATCATGACGTGTCGTGTTGCCTTATCGCATTAAATACGCCCATTGTTGTATTTTTGCATTGTCATTACGCCATTTACAGAACATGGGAAAGAACTGGAGAAATAGCTGTGATCCCATTTCAAAGGGACCATAAGACACACCTGAAGATACAGTATGCTGCACACTTGACCACCCTTCCGAGACGCGTCCCATCCACATACCACATGCAGCGCCAAGCGCATACCATCCGCGTATTCTTCCGTGGATGTCACGCGTCGCCGTGGAAGGCACGCAGTGACGCCGTTAACATCATTTTAAAACATCATTTAACGTTAACATCATTTGCCCGTGGTGCACGGAGGCACATAGAAGAGACTTGTACCCATATGCAATGAATTGAAGTGGACCTTCCACGTGACGTACGCAGAAGGTATGCAGATAAAGGTAGGTCAATATGTGCTCGGTACTGTATCATGTTATAAATATTTCCGGTTTAAGGAATACATCATAAGAACTTCAGCCAATGTATATTTTATTTTCTTATTGACACTACTTCTACACATGTTTCGCACTTAGATTTTCTAATTTAAATATTTCCATGATGTTAAGAATCGCTAGCAATATTTATTCACTGATAGGAGAAATGAAGAGTGTTGTGCCGCACATGCTGACAACCAAGTCATGCTCCTAGTACATGGACAAAGTTTTGCCCTGGTCCCTTCATTGAAGAGTATGTGTGTAGAACAAGGTTAATTTTGACCAGTTTACCCTAACTTGGGCACACTTTAACCAGTTCTATTTTGGCTACAGGTAGGCCTACATATCAAATTCGTCAGGCTTTCTACTGCCTAGCCAGCATGTAATTGAAGGAGTGTCACACTCACAGAAAATCAAAATTAAGCAACAATGCTTACAAATATTGATATCCCAAGATTACAGAATTGGGTATTTTTTCACAAATGATTTTTTTGCAGAGTACAGCAGTGGTTACATCTTTTTCTTTCAGGAGACACATTCATGACATTTGGCACATGTGAGCCACCCTAGCAAAAGTAGGCGCTTGTCACAAGTGATCATCATTGGTCATCAGTTCACTCAACTATTATCATAGCTGTTCACTATTATAGTTAACCTTCAGCTAGTGTTGTAATCCATTAAAACCTTTCATCAATTGTGACAAGCGCCTACATTTGCTGGAGCAGATCACATATTTGCCATTTGTTTTAGTGTCCTGAGCCACATAATTTGCAACTTGTGATGCGTGTAAAAGGCCATGACGTTCAAGTGTCGAATAAATATGAAACATGCTGAATACGACTTATTTCAGCTGCCGAATTTCAGCACTTTATAGTTGGGTCAATATAGCAACGCTGAGCATGGTATATGCCGCCAAATGTTATGTTGTTTTGGGGCATAAGGGTCAGATGGCGCATTTGGGGAAGGTGTATGGAAGGCACAGGGGCCATCTTGGATACGTGTTGCAGCCATTCATTGAACATGTTGAAGAAACCTCCCCTCCCTCTAATCACTCCACAAATTGGGCGATTCTCGAATTCATAGATCTGTGCACTTCCACCGAAATCTCAACCAGAACCTTGACATGAAACTGGGTGACGTGATGAAATCCATGATTCAGCAATCGCCGACTCTGGTGGACCGTCTTCGAAGTCAATGTTGTGGGGTTGTCTGCCTCGCATGGTTCAGATTCAGATCGAGATGGCTGAGATTTCGGCAGATCTTTCTCATTTATGTCAATTTGAGAACGGTCTAGAGGTCACAGGAAAACGTAAACAACATGCCATTCATCAAACGTGCCCTGCTAATGGACGACGAAGATGACAGATGCTCACCCAGTGAGCTAAAAATTATTTGGGAGGAGGGGTTGCTGTTGCAAGTTGTGAATACACCTAAAAGCTGGGAAAGAAAATGAGATTAACCAAGCAATGAATGCTATCCCCCCATCAAGAGTTCCAATTGAAGCTGAGCCCAAGAAAAGACACGTAGCAGGGTTTCCGCCAGAGGGTATTTTGGGTACTCATGGTAGTGAAGAAGTACCCCTGAAGAAGTCAAAGTACCCTCCTCAAAAACAAGATGACATTGTAAATGTCGTGTGGTTCCCGATGTACATTTGTACACGAATGGTACACTGATAGAGATCAAGATATATTGATAGAGATCAGATACATTGATAGAGATCAGGATATACTGGGTGACGTGATGAAATCCATGATTCAGCAATCGCCGACTCTGGTGGACCGTCTTCGAAGTCAATGTTGTGGGGTTGTCTGCCTCGCATCATTCAGATTCAGATCGAGATGGCTGAGATTTCGGCAGATCTTTCTCATTTATGTCAATTTGAGAACGGTCTAGAGGTCACAGGAAAACGTAAACAATATGCCATTCATCAAACGTGCCCTGCTAATGGACGACGAAGATGACAGATGCTCACCCAGTGAGCTAAAAATTATTTGGGAGGAGGGGTTGCTGTGGCAAGTTGTGAATACACCTAAAAGCTGGGAAAGAAAATGAGATTAACCAAGCAATGAATGCTATCCCCCCATCAACAGTTCCAATTGAAGCTGAGCCCAAGAAAAGATACGTAGCAGGGTTTCCGCCAGAGGGTATTTTGGGTACTCATGGTAGTGAAGAAGTCAAAGTACCCTCCTCAAAAATGAGCGAAAATTTGAATTTTGTTGGAAAAACCCTAGTTTTAGAGGTAAAAAATCTTCATAAATTTCTTTTAGCAGTGCCCTCAAAGACAATCCTGGAGGAAACCCTGGTGCCTAGGGATAAAAATACAAAGGGGTTTGAAGGTTTAGACTGTAAAGGCCTGTTTCCACTGCAGGGAATTCCGCCTTGGTTTGCGCGGGTGACACGGTTTTCCCAGTTTTGGATAATCCTTCTATGGCTGAACAATTCTTGGCCTGTTATAGTGTTACTGAACAGCACTTTTGGACTTGTCTCTTTTGACCAGACATTATTCCACACTCAAGAGGGACATTGCTTTGAAAACGCAATGGGCCATATTCATAAAGGGTGTTTAGCCTAATCAGCGTACAAATTCTGTATTACACAGGTTAAAGGCCTAGAAAACTGTTGTCTGATGTCTGTATGGTGCTTCACCAGAGGCGTTTACCGCAGGATAATCACACGCGTCTAACTATCCTGCGTCCAAGTCCAAGAGGACAAAGGAAAAGTTAAACGTTCAGGCAGGCTTGTCTAGAATTTGTCCAACGCCTTCTTTTGTCCTCCGACACTGAGCAGCAGGAAAGGTAGACGTGTGTGATCATCTTGTGGGTAAATGCCAGAGATCAGGCAGCATACAGAAGGCAGAACAAAAGTTTTCTAGGCCTTTAACCTGTGTAATGCAGAATTTGTACGCTGATTAGGCTAAACACCCTTTATGAATATGGCCCAATGTCTTTATCTTACCATAACCTTTATTCGGTGCAGTTTTCAGTCTCATATATGCTAATATTATTATTGAAGTGATGTATATGAAATATCAATATTTGATTTCTCAGCAGTTACAAAAAATACTTACTAAATTGTTGATCTCTTTCTCGCGATCTGGGGCAGATCTTGCCGTAGCCTTGATCATGGTTGACGTCTGCATATCAGTAAGTTTTTTGATACACCGTTGGCCGCCAACTATGTTACACACCTCGAGAGGTAGGTAGGTGTGCTTCTGTTCCTGGCCGACTTGTAAACATGGAAGGTGAGGATGTCTACAAGGAAAAATATCTATAGGTCAAATCACAACAAAAATTGGTGCTATTTCAAGCCATATAATACCCAAGAGCTACCAAACAACCAAGATTCGACTTTATAGTCCTTGTCATTTCAAAGTGTGCCTGGTTAACAGACAGACGGACTCCATCTAGGCATAATATGTAATTAAAACATATATTAGCTCCACTGAGCTTTGATCAGCTGAGCTAAAAACTTGTCTTAGTTTTTCAAAAGCTTTCAGGCACAAGTTGACAGCAGATATATGCAAAGAAATCACTATTTTCGCTGTTTTTCACCGTTTGAAAAGTAATCAAATGATGGCACTCGAATCACCCGTTTTGTACCAAATACATGGATGTGTTCAGTAACAAGTTTTGATGCTATTTGCACTAGAAAATTCTGCTTTCAATTCATTTTGTGACAAAATTTAATACCTAACAATACAAAAGATTTCCATGCTTATCCTTTAGTGAAGCAGAATATTTCACAGGTATTTATGGCTGGACGTTTCTTTGAATTGAATGCACGCAACACACCGATACCTTTGTACATGTACACAGATTCACATCTACATCATTATGTTTGAGAACTTTCAGGCTAGAGTATTGTAGAATGCTATCTAATAAAGAAGTTTATATTCTTGAAGTTCAACTTACTGTAATTTCATTTTGTATCTCTCTGCAAAATATTTAGCGACAGTACATTCCACAGTCTGACCGGACTCCAGTTGAAGTGGGAAGCTGAAAAGGAAGTTAGTATTCTGGGTATTCTTCTACAAAAATTTGGGTATTTTGCCAATGTTTTGGGTACAATATGTGACCTTCCACAGCAAAACCAAGCACTTGTCGCTCAGAAGATGACACCAGGAGAGAATGGAAGAAGTAGATCGTTTCAGATTTCAGGTACCTAGATATATGTTTTAGCAAGGTTATAGCATCAAACTTACTCCTACTTATGAGATATGGGTCAAAGTCCTTTTTTTCAAGATGGCTTCCTGGCGGCCATATTTGAAGTCCGATTGGGTTGAAATTTGGTGCACTTGTAGAGGGTGCCTGGATATATCTTCACAATAAATCAAAACACTCTATGTAAAATAGCCATGAAATGTGCCACCAAACAGTGAATTTTGAACTTTGACCTCTGTGACCCTTGAAAAGTGGGTCAAATCAAAAACCCGGGATTTGTGTGATGTTGTCTCATCAGAGAAACCCACCATAAAAATTTCATGGTTCTAGCTCGCAGCATTCAGAAGGTATGGCCAAAAGAAGGTTTTCACAAAGCGCCCCCTACGGGACAGAGGGTAAAACTGGCAGCACTAAATTTCCGTCCAGAGATAGTTTTTACCATAGGGTACCTGTACACCAAGTTTCAAGTTTCTAAGCCAAGCAGAAATGTGCCACCCGTGAAACACGAAAATGGGTCTTCAGACTCACGAGCCAATAATGAAAACTGAATACTCACGACTGCGTTTGTGCAGGCCTCCGAGTAACGTTACACACGCGGTATTTTCTCTTCATGGTGCCACAGTGGGTGATCTCCACCTTCAAACCTGAAAAGACGAAAATGAGAAATTGCAAGATGGAGTATTTCGAGATAAGAAATGGGTGGTGATAATCTGGTTGGGACGTACAGAGCAATAACGTTTGAGTTTCTATGGGATAATTTCCATATCTTCATCTTGTCCTCCAACTGTCCCGAGCTGAAGGCTGGAACTTGAAGAACCTTTTTAATAACACACGGCGGACTGGGGTTCTTTTTTGATATGATATTCGATGGGCATGGGAAACAGGGCCAACTGGTCAACCCAGAATATCTAGGCCTAAAGCTTGTGTGCACACTACACATGTGACAGATTTAGTCCGATACTCCGATTAGTCGTATTTGCAGGGCAACCGACGATTGCGGGTGAGAGTCAACGAATGCTGCTACTACGTCAAGTTTGACATCATTGCGCCGCTGATTACATCATTGCGCCACTGATGATTTGGGGAGTTGAAGTGTCTTAAGGCCTGTTTCCGCTACAACAATGGATTCCGCTGCGGTTTGCGGCGCTGGAGCGGTTTTCACAGGGTTTTGGATAATCCTTCGATGGTTTAACAATACATGCGTGTTAATTATCCCAATGCCTGTGAAAACTGCTCCGGTGCCGCAAACCGCAGTGGAAACTTAACCCTCCCTCGCAGGATGAAAGAATCAAAGCAAAACAGACAAGACAACTTTTAGCATGCTACACAACATGAACGGTAAAGTCTGACCCAATCTAGCCGTGGAGCAATCACTGTTCTCCGCAGGATTTGGTAAGGTAGGGTGGTACCCTTGGAATTGCAGGTTTTCCCATTACTTTGCAAATTAAGATAGGGTGGACACCAATTTAAGGTAGGGGTGTAACAGAAAACCATTACAAAATTGGGCTTAGGGTGGCTACTTCTAAGGTAGGGTGGTAACATGCCAAGGTAGGGTGGGCCACCCTTACAAAAAGCCATGCGGAGAACACTGAGCAATGGAATGTGGAAGTAATGAACCCGAACGTGGTGGTTGACCACAGTTTTAATCACTACATTCACTTGTGAGATTGTGAACAGCCTATTGGCTCCTTGTGTAATGTGCACCGATTGACGCCAGTCATGCGGACTGCTTTGGCAGATTATTAACCGCAAATACATGTCGCATTTCCATCTTCCGCATTCCATTGCTCCACGGCTAGATTCGGTCAGACTTTACTAAACTCTTCACATTGGGATGAATATTAGAGGTGAAATTTGTCATCTCGATACGGAATATTTCATTGATACCTTTAATTTCCTTTGTAAATTTTACTCTTTGGGAATCTGTTAACGGTCGGCGTTGTTCGTTGACATCTCGTATGTCGAGCACCTCACACATGAATTCAATTACAGGCTGTGCTTTATAAAAGGCAGTGGCAGAAACTGAAAGAGAAAGTTCGATAATATGTAGAAATCAGAAACTTGCTTTGCAGCAAATATTATGGTACCGGGTAATATGCACAATATTTCTGTTGTAGCTGAAGTCTAGATTTCCTCTCGTTATCGCCAGGTCAGCACAGTGCAGTGTGCACCCTCTTTTCCGAAATCGTTGATCCGCCCCTGCGACGGACGTGATTATCACGTCTGCTTAGCAAGTGCAGGTCCCAGGTTCGAACGCCGGGCCATATGAAAGAGTAAGCCATGGTGCATTTGCATTAATCTGCAAGGACAAGTAAAAGACCCCATCCAAATGAGTAGCATGAGTAGCTTGTGATGGCCTATATTTCAAACTCACTTGTGTCAATAATGCTTTGGTGGCTTCAGCCATGATGGAAAATCATACAAAACTGAAAATACACCACCCTCAACCGGTTGAGTACATGTCCCCAAGCTCCCGGGGGGATTTTCAATTACATGTACAGGAGCAAAGACCATGAATGCGATGTTAAAACTTGGCAGAACTAACAGCATTTGGCTCACATTGAGCAATACTGATGTAGATTTCACAGTTTTACACTTGTTTCTATTGTTCTGTTTTTTTTACAAAAAGCTAAATTTTGCTCTGGCACCGAAACGTTAAAAGAGCAGCTAGCACAGGTTTTTGTACAGGGGCTCCTCTTTCCACCTGCGCTACATGAAGTCAACAATATTGGCTTTTGATCCAATAATAATGTATTTGGTGCTAGGTTCAATATTTCTTACATTCAATTGTGAATTGTGTTGCACTCACCATCTATATTTAGCATCATTTTCCAATGTGACGGTCGTACACTTTGATGAAAACCAAACCACACTTCTCGTCCTCCGCCGAGAGGGTGGTCATAGCCCTCTGGTGGTGAGAAAAAAGATCGCCCAACAGGGGTGTACCTGGAAACATAGTTGTTTAGCACTTGAAACACAGATCCCGAGTATCATAAAGGAATCAAACATAAAGGTCGGTTTAACTGCGAACGATGAAGTAACTGAGGGATACACTTTATGTGTTGCCACCAGATGTCTCTCACTGCCTGAATTTTGGCTTTACGTAATAGGCAGGAGCTTCAACTATTTTTAATGGTAATGGGGTACATGAATCTGTCGGCCTGATGCCTTGAATTCCATTTCTGAGAATAACAGAGCTATTTTCAGCACAATTAGTGTTCCATGTGCAAATGTACGTTAGCCTGCTCAAATGTACACAGATGACCCTGCGCTCTCATTGTTCGTGGGTTCTCGTAAATTCAGTCCTTTTTTATCATAAGATCAACTAGTCGGAATTCAACAAAATTTGCACTAAACATGCAGAAGGTTCTTGACTATCATACGGAAGAGACTGAATGCAAATCTGTTGAGGTTTAAAAGGATACTGTCCACATTTATAAAATGCTAAATTTGTAAGTTGAACCTTTATGTTTGATTCCTTTATCATGTTTATGCTAGTATTTACTCAGGTAGTGCCCAAGTCCTATTGCCATGATCATCACTGTCCTATTGCCATGATCATCACTGCAGTGCCCAAATTTCATCGCAACTAAAAGTAAAATGCTCCCACTTGGCACCTGTTATTCGTCAGCGCACCATGTGTCCAAGATAAATTTCCAGGCATGAAACAATCGACACACCGCAATGACAGCAGGAATCCAGATCGGCCGTAAACTCTCGAAGTAATTCTCAAACGATTACACTTAAACTTGCACCCCTCAGTAAAAAAACGCATGCCGGACTAGAATGGCGACTCATACGCGCGCCACGGGGCAGAAACAATAAACACAACGGCTACCACCGAGATGGAATCTCCAATCCCTCCCACGGAATGTGTCCTAGCGCTATCGATGTGTGTGTCTGAGATATACACTGCGCAAGCGTACAGTGACTGTGTGTGCTTGGATGAGTCATCGGTATTACCTGAGGTGTGTCTGGCCGAGGCGAGTGAGAGGGAATCTTTTGGGTGGCGGGACAGGCCGGGTTTTTTGCATTGGTCCACACTATTTTATTTTTATTATATACCACTGGCGAAAGCAACCCTTTCAAAATGAACATTTTTATCGCCATTTGGCTATCAATGTTATATCTTTTATCGCCAAGCTGGAACTTTCTATCACCACTGGCGATGAAAACAGGGACTTTTCGAGCACTGCACTGTCATCGAAGTACTTTCCATTCACATGAAAATAAAAAACAAAATCCGTGTTCTATTCTTTGACGTCACTGACTGGTGGGGTTCTTCTGCTTGTTTTGAATGTACTTGGCTGCGAATCCAAAATCCTGCATGAGTTGTTGATGCAATGCAAGTGTATACCAGATCATGTGTCCTCCTCATATATCATGAACATGAACATGTATCGGCAGTGTAGATGTGCCAGCTAGCTCGTAGTGGAAATGCGTTGAGTAACGCGGTTTATTNAAAAACAAAATCCGTGTTCTATTCTTTGACGTCACTGACTGGTGGGGTTCTTCTGCTTGTTTTGAATGTACTTGGCTGCGAATCCAAAATCCTGCATGAGTTGTTGATGCGATGCAAGTGTATACCAGATCATGTGTCGTCCTCATATATCATGAACATGAACATGTATCGGCAGTGTAGATGTGCCAGCTAGCTCGTAGAGGAAATGCGTTGAGTAACGCAGTTTTATATTTTATCTTCCCGCAGTCGGACAAATTTTCTTCCTGTCATCTACTTCATTAAAGGAGCCCGGAATTGCCACTTTTTCTCAACAGCCGGCACCACCGCACCGCTGTACAACCCAAGGGACTAACTACGTTGTCGGCGAATGGGCCCCATTTACTACGTACATTTTGTAATGGATTTTTGTAGTTCGTGTTGCTGCTACTAGGTGGCTCCCTCTACGTCAGCAGTCAAATTACCCATCAGAGATCATTTAAATAACCTAAGTTTGCATCTGTAGACTAATTTATTTTTTATGCCCGTTTTAATGAAGAATGGATTGAATTATTATTTGCCGTCTGCTTGCTGGTGTTCTGTCAATGTGATGATGGCATGTTCAGGCTCATGTGACCTGATCCCTTGTTTTTATTTTGGGCGACGAACATATAATGGGCAACTAAAGAAAGGGCTCAGGGCTCCCACTGGGCAACTACTGCGCATATCACGCCAATTCTCAGGGATTTGCACTGGCTTCCCATTGCCCAGCGCATAGAGTATAAAGTCCTCGTGATCACCTTTATGGCTGTGTGCGGGGTTGCGCCAGCGTAATTATGCGAACTCGTCCGTGTGAGAGGTTGGTCTTGGGTGCTATGGTCATCGGGTAACATCATTTTGTCCGTGCAAAAGACAGACTTAGCAACTTACGGTGACCGGGCATTTTCTGTAGCCGGACCAACACTGTGGAACCGGCTACCCACGGGACTGACATCTTGCAGACTTGATTTCTTTCAAGGCCCTCCTCAAGATTCATCTTTTCAGGAGGGCCTTTGAACAATGTAAAGCCCTTTGAGCGGGGAGTTTTTACCCTGGATAAGGCGCTATATAAATCCCATCATGTATGTATGTATGAACTGGAATTGTCCACCTCTGGGAAAACGGACCCTGCACAATAGGGAGGTTTAGACAACGTTCCGAATCTCAATGCCGACTCCAGAGGATTCCTTTTTTGGGAAACCCACGTCATCAAATACAACGGGGTTTTTCGAAAGCAATGGTGTTTACTCATCCAGGAGAACGAATAGAATCCGCTTGGGTGGTAAATTTATCTCCAGCTTGAAAAATCCGAATTTTATCACCTCCTCCGAGTCGGAGCGGGAGTCGGAGTCGGACCAGATCTTAACCTCGCTAGTAAGACTAAGAGCTCACCAGGTGAGCTAAAAATAGCAAATTATTAGAATGACAACTGCGGAGGAGTGTGTTTCCATATTCTATATAGTCCTCAGACACACTTACTTCATACTAGGTAAATGTCTCATCACAACATCTAAAGCTAAAATGGCATCAAATGGAATTTGTTGCATCTTGCCGTCCAGTGCTTCCTCCAAGGCATACAAGCTGACTTGAGCGATCCATTTGATTGCAACTTTGAACACACGATCCTTGCCTTCACCGGGCAGTGTTACTTCTAATTCGACCTGAAACAAAGGACAGAATGACCCAGAGTCGTTCAACCATGTCAACACCTTAGCTACCCGCTAGGTTGAGCCGTGGTGGGGCATGATGTTTACTGATATGACTGGGGATCTCGAGTGAGTGGTCTAACAATCATCATAGGATGACCTGTGGAGGGAGAAGCCATCTGTCGATCGATCATGACTTTCCCGCCAAAGTATTCAGTTCGTTCCCTGCCAAAATACACATACACGTCCCCACCCTTACCCCTGGTAATGAACTCCGATACCATTTGTGTCCAGCACTCATCAAATCCTGGGTAGGACCCTGGAGAGTGATACATGTATGTGCCCTGCCCGGCTCTGCCTCTTTTGAACACAAGTGAGGGCTACTCACTTGACTAGGCCCGCTGACCTCTGATCAGCTGGGCTAAAAATACATACCTTTTCTCTTCCAATGGGAAGTGGATCCCTACTATAAAGATTTTTTCTTCCATCGAACACTGGTTTCTGGCCATTGAAAATTCTCTGGCTATATGCTTGCACCATTGTTTCGATAATTTCTCTGGCAAAAAACAAGATGGAAAATCAGTACCAGTTTCAGCATGTTCAGTATAACATGTACAATCAATCTATAGCTACGATTACATGTACACCTAGTCTGTGTTTTTCCAGACCCGTGTCAAACCCTTACGAAAAGCCCGGCGAGAGGTCACATTACATTGTAGTTAAGTAGCCCGGCGACAGGTACGCTGCATGCACTGACTCTTCGGTCATTGGTACACATTGTTGGTGGGGCAAAAGCGACGTCACTTAATGGCTACGCCATCTGTAGCCGTGCTATTCTAATGAAAACACGGGGATTTAGAAAAGTACGGCAAGCATGCCGTGATTCAAAAACCCTGTGTTTTTCAGACATGGAATTGAATTGAAAGGGACATTCAGGTCCTGATCAATTTCCCACAGAAAAGGCATCCATTTTGTACAGGAACCCGATTACTGCAGAGCTGCCAACCCCTGAATCATGCCTTCCGGAATTTTTCCAGAAATATCACCATTTTTCCGGATTTTTGGGGGGTATTTCAGTACTCTCAGTTCGGATTGATTCCAGGGGTTTAGGTAACCATGAAAACGTGCGTAGGCCCCGTTTTGGGGTCAAATCTTGCATCATCACTGATCATCTTGTCGGAAATCTTAGTGAAAACGCAAGTGAAATCTTGCACAATACTAACATATGCATGCCCAAAAAGCCCCAGATACGGACCAGCACACACTATTTTATGCTTTATGAAGTGTCAAGTATGCCAGAAGCAGTTGAAAACATGCTAAACTTCCACAATTAGAACGCAAAATCTGATGAGATTGCCGCCATGCCTCAGTCATGGCCGCCATGTTGCATCTTTCCAGGTCTCAATACACAGTTTGGTGAGCATATGGTGTGGATTGTGGTCTCACTGCACAGTTTTGGCAGACATGGTAAAATCGTACTTTTGAAGGGTACTTCCGTATCGTCCGTACTGGGGGGTGATTTTCCGGACTAAATACGGAAAATACGGGAGGGTTGGTAGCTCTGTTACTGGCATGTGCTGCCCTCTATCATAGTTATGATCCACGTTTTATAACTAAGGAATAAATTACAACCCTGCTTTTCTCCACACAACTTAAAAAATCCTGACGTTTTCATTTGCTCTACGAGTCTAGAAGCACTACACTGTCATGGCATGAAAAATAACATGTTTTACTTCTATTTTGTTACTGACACCGAGTCACACAAAGATAAATCACGGAACACCACGCCAGTGCCGTGCTGTTTTGTCCGAAGTACCATTTCGGCCCTGATTAGCCCTGTGGTCTAGTATTATCCAAGACTACCTGCTTTGCTAAACACCCATCGTAAGTCTTCATAATTCGGCCATTAAAAGTTGTTCCACAAACAAACAACAAAACTTGACGTAGTTCTCCAATTTTCCACCATCAATGATATGATAACAAATACTGAAAAGTTTATCCTTCAATTAATAAAACGGTGACGGAAGTGGTGGTTTTTTCTTGGGGCCAAGGATCTTGTGCGTATTATTATTATCCGATAAATCCACAGACACGTCACATCATCTATTTATTATCTGGAGCAGACAGTCACCATGGCAACGTGACAGTTATTTTGCGTTGCTGAATAAGGGCAGGAAGACCACACGATGGGGAAGTTGCCACACTGACATGACTGATCATACAAATCAATACAGCACAGAACTGGACAGGAAAACACAAAAGGCATCAAGAGGTATCAAAACAAACAAAGGACATGAAGGATCTGTTTCACAGGTTTTAGAAAATAATTCAGCATGATAGTTTCACATTTATCACAGTCACTGACAAAAGTTTATCTCCACCCGACCGAACATAACCTTCCACAACTTCCCTAAATTGAGGAAATCTAATCCAGTTTTCGGCAAAATGGAACTTTTTTTTGTCCATCTTCCACAGTCCCCACTGAAGTTACTTCCTCATTCATGCATGTTCTGATATTATTTTAAATCGGTTATTAAAAAAACCAATAAGATCAACGTTTTTGATTTTTGATTCATTATTTTTATGGAGTTTTTCCATTCTACAATAGACACTTTACGAACATACATCACTACATAGCCACACCAGTGTGTGGATCGTGGACATATTTAAAAATTCAATCAACCAAAATTCGCAAACATATACAGTTACAGGTCACACATGTCACAATTGACATCCCTACCCGGGCTTCGCGTAAGTTACTCGTAAGTTACTCGTAACTCACAGGTTTGGTTTTGAGTAACTCACTGCGCAACTCGCCAAAATCGCGTAACTCACCTCGTAAATCACTGCGTAGCTAGCGAAATTCACGTTAAACTCACCTCGTAAATTACGCATAACATATCTTGTGAGTTGTTGCGTAAGTTGCACGTAACGGGGACGAGTTTTCCAGGGGCGAATTTTCCGGCGCCGAATTTTCCTTGGGCATGTTTGTTGGGGCTGAATTTTCCAGGGACGAATTCTCCTCTGGGACGAATTTTCCAGGGACAAATTTTCCTGGAGCCGTTTTCGTAGACTGCACTCACTCATCAAAATGATACATGTACATGTAAGGAAATATCTCTTATCTTACCTGTTCACTCTCCGTGGACATTTGTCTGGTGTAATTGATATGTCATAGTGGTGGATAAATCCTTTGGGCATTCGCACTTGAAAATGGTTGGCACGAAGTAGGATAGGGCGGCCCTCAGTGCCATGGTTTGGGCGGTGTGGGCACTGGAATTCAACTGGTGGCGGCTGTGGTGGTGGGCAAAGAGCTCCAGGTGGTATTGGTGGCATCTGTGGTGTGGGTGGCCCGAAACGGCTTGGTCCAGGTGGCGCTCCTGAGCCTGGTGGCCCAGGGGGCATACTAGGGGGTATGGACCCAGGAGGTCCTGGTGGCTGAGCTGAAAAATGAATTAAAATAAACAGTATTGCTTTTTTATGTTGTTATGAAATAACAGGCGATAACGGGCAAAAGTTTTCAAAGGAAAGGGTGACTTTTAAACTAATTTCAGGGATTGCGCCAGCATTAGCCACGACCCAAAATGGGTAGAAATCTTTGAAAACGACAAGGAAAATGATGAAAATTCACATCGGTGGCTAAAGAAAATCAGAGTGATCCAATGCATTTCCAATCCATTACTGTGGCTAAAAAAAATTTCATCCTAGCGCAAACCCTGAAACTAACATCGCCTCGGAGCTTCAGAAAAGGCGATGTGTGCAATATTTTGGTAAATTTTTGCCCACATCACGCTCCCTCGATGCCTCACCGATTTGCCTTTGTGCCCTCTAAAAACATGTTGATACGGCAATAGTCAGCCTTCCTGCCCCATTTAAGATGATTTTTCCACGCTGACCATGCTGCAGAATGCTGGGGAATTCCTGAACAAACAATTCCATTTGAGTTTAGTAATGAAAAGTGTGAAGTCAAAATTCGTCCCTTGTTGTCCTTTAAAAATTCGGGCCCTTTTTATAATGCAAATTTATCTTGAAAAGTGATCAAGCAAAATTGCCTTTTTGCCCTAATATTTTGCAGACCT
Source organism: Notospermus geniculatus (assembly GCA_002633025.1). Lineage (NCBI taxonomy): Eukaryota > Metazoa > Nemertea > Pilidiophora > Heteronemertea > Lineidae > Notospermus > Notospermus geniculatus. The sequence goes on along the minus strand of NMRB01002609.1, from coordinate 3,904 downwards.
GTGATTTGTGAAGGCAATTTGTGCCCCGCCTGATTGCTGATTTTGCCTTGCCCCTATTCAACAGTGCATGTGAGGAGATTTACTTAGGGGAGTGATTGGTCACTCCCCTGGGACACTCCAGGGGAGTGAACTGAAAATCACTCCCCTGGAGTGTTCCCGGAAGCAGATCGAGCAATAAAATCCGAACTTCCGTGAGCCAGACGTGCTTCTTGATGTTTCCAGATAATGTGGTGGACATTATTCATGTAGAATAGGCCTAATCAGTTAATACTGGCCAAGGCCTGCTGTTATGACCATTTTTGGGAGTTTCAACAGTATAGAATAGGATTTATTGTCAAGTATCAAAATGCATTGTCTTAGCCACTGTTACATAATATTACTACTTCTCTTCATGGTGATTGTTAATCTTTCATATTCAAGTATCACCGCTGCGAATTTTATACAAATCGGACCAATATTTTCGGAAATATGCACACTTTGGACATGGGAGCGTTCTTCCTCCAGCCCCTTTATCTTGAAAAGTGATCAAGCAAAATTGCCTTTTTACCCTAATATTTTGCAGACCTGTGATTTGTGAAGGCAATTTGTGCCCCGCCTGATTGCTGATTTTGCCTTGCCCCTATTCAACAGTGCATGTGAGGAGATTTACTTAGGGGAGTGATTGGTCACTCCCCTGGGACACTCCAGGGGAGTGAACTGAAAATCACTCCCCTGGAGTGTTCCCCGGAAGCAGATCGAGCAATAAAATCCGAACTTCCGTGAGCCAGACGTGCTTCTTGATGTTTCCAGAGGCGTGAATCACGCTACCAGGCTACTGAATCGCGCTACTGAAAGGAGTTTTGGGGGCGCGATTTGATCACGCCTCTGAAGGGGTCTTGGGGCGTTTTCTATCACTCTCCTGGGCATTTGTTCAGGGGCGTGTGGCGGGCATGGCGCGATCGCGCCCCTTTCCTCGCATGCACTGATTCAATTCTTAAGTTGAGGCCTGAGTTATTTCTGCAAATTCTAGCAAAACAATTGTTTTTATCCTCAGCGCCCAAATGGCCGACTTTCGAAAGGGGCCTATTTGGCCTAGCTATGCCTAAGCCTAGTCTATTCTCCATTCCACTTTCAAATGGTGCGAGGTTTATGAACGATAGCTCCGCAACAACTGGGTCAAATTTGACATATGTACCATGTACATCGATCGATTTATCTTTCTTGCCAGTATCTTATAAATTCAAGTTTCATCGCGATATTCCCACTACTTCTCGTTACTTTGACCCGTGTACATTTGCACGCGAGTTTGTGTACAAAGTGTAGATTCTATGATTTGCCCGCTACGAGCGCTGGGTATATATATATGTGAGGTCGCATTGATTTTTCGTAGGGGTGGGCAGCCACCCCTGTGTTCACGTGTTCAGTCGAGCTTTTTCCCATGAGATTGTGTGTGGGAAATGTGGATGTTTTCCGTTGCTATATTTGACTAAATGTAAAATTTTTTTATTCATCTGTAAATCTCTGCCAGCATGGAATAAACTGAGGTCAGATGAGAACTGTCTGAGAAGCATTCTCTCCCCTGAACAAATAGCCAGACCCCTAGCTAGGATTTTTTAGAGCGGCGCAGCGCCCCGCCTATAAAATCCCTAGCTAGGCTTTTTAGTGGGGCGCAGCGCCCCGCCCTCTTTATAAAGTCACAAAATGCTCCCTGACCCTGCCCTCATTTTGGAACAAGTCAATTTTACCCTGCCCTCATTTTGAAATATGTCAAATGCAGCCTGCCCATTTTTTGAAGTAGGCCTTGAGATTATGTAATCTACAATTTTGGTGCATTTGGATAGGACAAACATTGTAGATTGGTTGATCTGATACACCTGAACCAAGGCTCATGAGATTTTTTTTCAAGTGTCGTATTGAATTTCTGTTGGGGCACGGAGGTCTGCACTCAAAATGTGCCCTCTTTCAAACTTCTGCTTTGACGTGAGTGCCCTTTTCAATCTCAAAGGTGCCCCTCTTTCAGAAAAGTGCCCTGCCCTTTTTAAATTCTAGCTACGGGTCTGATAGCCTAGACCGATCTGACCAGACGTTCCTCGTGTCGGCGCTCGCGATGATGTCAATGGGGAACTTCCCTGCCGTTAGAGGTCGCATGTTGTGTTAGCAGTCCAAGAACGTCACAAAAGTTGATGTCAAATGCGTGAGCCACGGCGCCCATGTCATTATGGACAATGTTGTGGCATGCGTTTCTGCCCTGTGACGTCAAATTTCATGACGTTCTTGGACCGCTAACTCGTCGTGGCCTCTGGCGGCAGGAGAGTTACCCATTCAATGGAGGCAGCCGATCAGCGAAAATGACATTTTTGTCAATTTCAACGATTTAACTAGGGGGCCTACTGTGATAATAAGCAAGAAGTCAATCTCCAGAATTCACGAATTTTCGACCCCAACCGGGGTCTTTTTCAAGTGGAACTTTACAATCTGAAACTCTAGAAAAGACATTAGGCCTAGATTTTGGGTCTTTTCTAGAGTTTCAGATTGTAAAGTTCCACTTGAAAAAGACCCCGGTTGGGGTCGAAAATCGTGAATTCTGGAGATTGACTTCTTGCTTATTATCATTTTGTGTGTCAATTTTGTGCTATTCTGTATCTGGGGACTTACATCATCAGATACCGAACGAGGCTACAATGCATTTCCAGGGTTTCCCCACAGAGCCTCGTTCTGATTCCTGGACACCCGGGCGAATTTTGTGAAATTGTCAAACTCAGGATTAAAAGTGCCATAAACCACACAAATCAGTTGAGACTGTAAATATTTTTTGATTTTTATTAAAATAAATATTCTCTAGATTCACCAGAACGTCAGTTTTTGCTGAGGATTCACCGTCTAACGTCAGGTGATCGCGGTTCGCCACGTTCTGACGTCGCGTCACAGCCCGCACCGCAAACTGATAATTTTTTTCGTTGACCCGCTGTCCTCAGTGGCGCCACCAAATTGCCTGGTAGTCTATCATGTTTCGGAGGTGTTTTGAAAGTGCCTTATGGTCGTTTGCATTTCTCTTGACCACCACTGTGGCGTGGTGGTCTTTTTTTAGTGCTCGGATCTCCAGTTTTTGTTCATGCAGTTCAGCTTTAAATAACAAAAAAAACCAAAAAGAAAAAGTCAGGAAAAGAAAAAAAGACAGGAAAAGCAGCGAAAACAATTCGCCCCAGCAGGGGGCCGAACCGGGGACCTGCGGTGTTAAGGCCAACGCTCTAGCTGATTGAGCTACCGAGACATTCTGGCAGCGGCTGCGTTACATCGAGACATACTTATCGGTGGGCATGAATATTAATTAGCTGAACGTGCATGCAAGAAAATAATTCGCACTGCATACACAGCAGTTAGCTGTGCAAATAAACACTTCGTAAAAGACCATGGCCCGTATGCATAAAGGTGGATTAGGGGAGGTATAGCTTATTCCAGGTATAACTTCACGGTTGTACCACCATCGGTATGCATAACAGTGGTTTAAGCAAAACTGTGGTATAACGCTATTCATGGAATAGGCGGCCGAATGCATAAAGATGGAATAGCTTATTCTGTGGTGTTAATATGCCAGATTCGCTGGTGTAACCTAAACCTACCAATGGGTATGTTTAAGGAGTAGAGTAAGGCAGAATGAACCGCTGTGCATCATCAAATTGTATTCTGTTGAAGGGCTGCTGACTCCAAATGACTGAAATAACTGCAACCATTGGCGTGGTTGTTCAAAACTACTATAACCCTAACTTGGCGATGATTTTGGATTAGTGCTTGAACGCAATAACGCCAAGAAGACCTAACGCCATGATAGAGATAGTGGGACTTTCGAAAAAACTGAGCCCTGATAAGCATCACCAACATGACATGCATTGTATTTTATGAAACCAGTCTGATTGCGAGAAAGGAC
>NMRB01002608.1:23083-68871 GCA_002633025.1 Notospermus geniculatus | reverse complement strand
ATGAGGAAATAAAGCGATCGGAATTGTCGTCATGCAAGCAAGCAGTCTTCGTGGCCATGAAAGTGGGTCACTGGAGCAATATCAAAACGAAACAGCCAAGGTGATATCTTGTTAGACCCCTTGATCTTGGGTGGGAAGATGTTGTAAAACACGCATGCCAGGCCTACAATCCTGGGTGATCAATAATACTGATACATTTTAATAGACCCTTGGATGGGAAGGCGCCCCATATTTCGGTCACAAAAACGGTACAAACAAAACGCACGTGCAATTCTAAAATTAGTTCATTCTGATGACGTTGTTATCCTATGTGGTCCGAACCAAGAACATCAAGAGAATTATACATCACCGTGACGGTACGAATAATCATTCTGCACACACTGGTACAAACAAGAGCCGGTGGCGCATTACTATATTCCATATTCACACAGTGACGGTACGAATAAGATCTGGTTCGGTGTTATTCGCACCGTGACGGTACGAATAAGGGCATCTGGTTTCGCGTTATTTGCACCGTGACCAGGTGACGGTACGAATAGCCCCGGCCATCCGGACAGGCAGGAACAGGTCAATTCCAAGCCATCCGATGATTTATTACAGGGAATTATACCCTGGCATGCAGAAAATTAAATACACCTACCTGCACTGTTGGCCCGCTGGTCGAAAACAATTTCCACTGATCGAAAGATGGGATTTGATCAAGTCCGTTTTCCCCATGTATCACTGTGTACAAAAATGTACAGACGCACAGGCCTAGGCCTACTGTATGGGCGGTTATGTCCGCATAAATTAGACGTGCACAAAACGTATTTGTAAGTGTAAAACAGATGTTTTTGTGCCAAAACAGATATTTCGGTGTAAAAACAGACATACAAAACGTGATTATTTTCGGCAAACGTGTGTGTATTCCCAAAACGAATGTATTTCTTGCAAAACAGATGTAAGTTTGTCGATAAACACGAAAGTTTTACCCGATTTTTATATTTTCTCGCAGAGATGTCGGCTCGCAGAGAGCAAACCGCAGAGGTGTTTGCCAAACGAAGACGCTAGATGGCGCTCGATGCTATCGCTGTTTTAGTCTGCGGTTTCTCGTCTGTTGTAGCACGACCCTCCGTGGCCAAGTGGTTAGCACGCGCGGTTATCAAGCGGAAGGGCGTGGGTTCGAATCCTGTCGTGACATTTTTTTTTTCATTTCGTTAGTTTCACTTGATTTTATTTTCTCGTTAGTTTCACTTCATTTTATTTTTTTTCTTGTCGACTTTTATTATATCGATCTCGCGTGGCTGTCAGACAAAATTTTGAAAAATTAGACCTAGGCCTATGAAAAATAATTAATCATGAGAAAAATAATTAATCATGAGGCCAACATTTCATCATTAGTGCTGTGGAGGGAGAATATCCAAAAAATAAAGCAGAAAGAATGACACACAAAATGATATAATACGTTGTCTCCATAAGGGGCCGTTTATTTAAGCTTGGAGGAATTATACTGACAGTATAATTCCTCCAAGATTTCAATCCAAATTCCTCCAAGATTTAAGCCTTCATTTTTTACCAAATAGACGTAAAAATTGTTCTGCTTGGCCTGGTGGTCAGGACCCCTTTGTGTCCACCTGCCTGAAATTGACGACTGGACTTAGGCGTAGGTCCTGCACTCTTAGGCCAAGCAGAATTATGGTAAAATGACAGTTTAAAGGAGTTAGACGCCGAAGTTGTAAACAAGCTGGTTTGTTTACAAATTGGACGAGAAACCGCACACTAAAACAGCGATAGTATCGAGCGCCATCTAGCGTCTTCGTTTGGCAAACACCTCTGCGGTTTGCTCTCTGCGAGCCGACATCTCTGTGAGAAAATATAAAAATGGGGTAAAACTTTCATGTTTATCGACAAACTTACATCTGTTTTGCAAGAAATATATCCGTTTTGGGAATACACACACGTTTAGCCGAAAACAATCACGTTTTGTACGTTTTGTATGTCTGTTTTTACACAGAAATAATCTGTTTTGGCACAAAAACATCTGTTTTACACTTACAAATACGTTTTGTGCACGTCTAATTTATGCGGACATAACCGCCCATACTACTGCTCGATTAAATGCCAAAATGTGCGATTATTCAGACCTTAAAAACTTACCTGCATCGTCTAGAAATGTTTCAAATATAACATCCGTTCAGACTGTAGAAATCAAAGCCCCCAGATTGAATGAGAATCCTCCCAAATAATACTCGAATCGACAGCATCCATAAAACTACGAATACAACACGTATGACTCATCACAAGCCCCTGGAGAATTAATCAATAGAATTCGACGTAAAATTGGGAAGAAATGAGCATAAAGTCAAGTGGTGAAATCTATACTATAATCACTGGGTCGAGGCCACACACCACGCCGTCACGCCACTTTTTCCAGCCCAGCCCAGTAGCAATATGAAGTCTACGACTTCATAAAAACGCAAGTTTATAAGTCAGATCCAACACTCTAAACCGTTACCAAAGATTTTATTACAGCTGATTTCCGAGAAACGATTCCAGCCAATAGGAACATAGTAGGCGGAGTTTGTAAAGAAAACACCTTGACTTGTGGCGGGCTTTATGCAAATGAAGAAAAGCGCTACCTGTCGGTAACTTCAAGTACTGTGTGTCCGTGGAGAGCATTCGTCGGGAGTGCTTGGGGCCCATGAAACATTGGTTACTTCAGGGCCATCTGTCAACATAATTTGGAACTTAGCTGAAGATTTTAGGATTGGAAATGAGAGACGACATCTCAAGCTTCCGTTTGATGGCGAGTTGGACAAAATTGGATAGATATTACGCATTCTAGGGAGCTGAGAAAAGGAGGCTTTTTCGTGAAATTTTAGTTTAATGTACATTTTTCGCTCGCTTATTAATTTTTGCTCATTCGGAACGACCTGAGGCGAACTGCTTATCTATCCACTGGGCGGCGCATTTCACCTCGGACACAAGTCCAAGGCAGCCATGTTGTTATCAACAAACCCACGTGACCGACCGTGGGACTACTTTCGCCGAATTTTGGCCTGCTAAGATATCCAACCTTATTTCCTGGATAAATTGAGGCATATTATATATATAAACTTACCGATATCTCACCCAATCTGCCAATTATTGATCAACAACGCAACGTTTTTGTGTGATCTATTTCGTTCATGCGCAGGGTGTGTGATGAGGCGACCGCATCCAAACCACCAGGAACGCATTGAAATCGTTGCGCGTTCAAGATGGCTGCCTTGGACTTGTGTCCGAGGGGAAATGCGACCGTACGGAAATTGCCGAGCAGTTGCCTTCGCGGGAAGTTCCAAAGGTATTTGGTTGTCTCACCAAACCCGCGAGGGTGGAGCTAAAATGCAGACCTAAACCCGAGGCGCTTCGCCGAGGGTGTTTAGGTCGGAATGACAGCTCCACCCGAGCGGGTTTGGTGAGACGACCAATACCGACAGTGAGGTATCAATTTCTATTCTAAACCACCTTTCCATAAACCTTTCTGGCACTAAAACATTCATAGGCCTATTCAGTTCAGTGCGATTTGATTGCAAATAGGCCTATTTTGAGATATTCAGAGTCAATCCGACCGGCATCAGGCTCCGCGGATGACGCTACGTCGATGACGCGACGTCACTGTGTAACAACATGTACATCGTGCCTACATCGTGTACATCGGTGTGCAGCGCTAGGCCCAACAAGCTGCAGGAGCCGAAATGAGACAGCAGGGCGCTTTCTTCAACGGATTTTCCGCAGGATGTGTAGCTTATGATACAAAACATTCTTGGGATAGGTCGGTGAGTATAAATCTCGCCCATATTCTCTGCACCGCCTCTCTGAATGCTCGAAGCGAGAAACACATGGTCGGCGGTTTTGGTTGCGACACCAAAGCCCGGTGTGGTTAAAACGAGGCTAATGCATTATCCATTGAAAACAAGGCTCACTGTGACCAAGGTGGTTTAGAACATGACCCAATGGAATGCGGAAGTCAGGAAATTGATAGTTGGATTTACGCACCTTCAATCACACGCGTTTCTTGAATAACCGATGCACAGCGCGAACAATCGGGGAATGACCACAAATGGTCAACAGGCATGATTAAAAACCGCAAAACTCTGCCACATTACATGACTTCCGCGTTCCATTGGGTCGTAGTTAGATGTTGCCGGACTTTAGTAAAGTAAAGGACCGGTGACTTTGCTTCACAAAAAATGGCTCTGGGCCTAAAAACAAAACACCGTTTATCACACCTCATAACAAATCAGGCAGGCTTGAGTATGGCTCGGTTGTGTGGTGTGCTCATCTAAAGCGTGATATCGAATCATTGGAGCGTGTACAGCGCCGGGTCACACGGCACGTTTTGGGGTCTGATCTCGACTATCGGGAACGACTAACAGCTTTTAATATTTTACCACTTATTTTTCGTCGGGAAATGGCTGATCTTTGTTTCTTGTATCAGTGCTTGCACAGCAATCTTTGACTTTGACGCCTCTAAGTTCATTTTTAATTATGTTCGTAGAGATGATCATCTCTTATTAAGGTGTCCCAATTTTAGAACTGAAACTTTTACAAGTTCATTCTTTTTACGAGTTACTAGGTGCTGGAATACTTTGCCATTTTCAATCAGGGGTGCTCGTTCCTTGGGGACATTTAAGAATAATCTAGTCACATTTTACCGCTGCAAGATTTTGATGTAAATAATACCTGCACTTTTGTAAGTCAATGTCGTTGCCATGACTGCAGGCCAGCCTAGTGATATCTAGTTTTTTTGTTTTTTTGTTTTTGTTTTTTTATTGGGGTGGCAGTTAATAGGGTTCACCTAATGCCACTACCCTGTGAGGTTACTGTTGCTTTTTTAATTTTGATTGTTTCAGTAAATGATTGTGCATTGTATTTATTGTATTTTATGTTCATGTTGCCATGTAACCCACGAATCTTAATAAATAAATAAATAAAAAATAAAACTCTATCACCAGGCAGTGTTTATGTAATTACCTCATTACGTCATCATTTGAAAAGTGCGGGATCCGGGTGCCCATACTACCAGCAGGCCTTTTCCATTGACAGTTAGCCTTGGACCTTGTTGAAGTGGCAGGGGATTTAGCAGGCTAGAGCCAATCAGATGAAGGTCTTTATTTCTAATTCTAAACCACCTTGGTCACAGTGAGCCTTGTTTTCAATGGATAATGCATTAGCCTCGTTTTAACCACACCGGGCTTTGGTGTCGCAACCAAAACCCGCCGACCATTGTGTTTCTCGCTTCGAGCATTCAGAGAGGCAGTGCAAAGAATATGGGCGAGATGCATACTCACTGACCTACCCCAAGAATGTTTTGTATCATAAGCTACACATCCTGCGGAAAACAATCCGGCCATGTCGATTTAGAGGAATCAGAGGAATCGGAGGAATCAGAGGAATCGGGCTGGAAAATCCAGAAAAACACCATAAGATAAAATATAAAATTATCAGAATAGTTAATTCATAACATTTCCTTGGCTATTGAGTTGTTATAATAAACTCATCATCATCGAGGTTGGTGATAAAACAGTTAAAATGACTTGAGGGCCGAAAGCCAGCACTTTAGGAGAAAAGGGCCGAATTGCAAGTTCCACTAAAGCTGTTATGACGTTTACACAACCACGTAGGCCTACCTGTGTTTATATATTTAGTACATGATAGTCATGTGATTGTCTCTGACTGATGGGCTACAGACTGAATTTTCCTCTGATTCCTCCGATTCCTCTGATTCCTCTAAATCGACATGGCCGGAAAATCCGTTGAAGAAAGCGCCCTGCTGTCTCATTTCGGCTCCTGCAGCTTGTTGGGCCTAGCGCTGCACACCGACGTACACGATGTAGGCACGATGTACATGTTGTTACACAGTGACGTCGCGTCATCGACGTAGCGTCATCCGCGAGCCGGATGCCGGGTCGGATTGACTCTGAACATCTCAAAATAGGCCTATTTGCAATCAAATCGCACTGAACTGAATAGGCCTATGAATGTTTTAGTGCCAGAGAGGTTTATGAAAGGTGGTTTAGAATAGAAATTGATACCTCACTGTCGGTATATGGTCGTCTCACCAAACCCGCTCGGGTGGAGCTGTCATTCCGACCTAAACCCTCGGCGAAGTGCCTCGGGTTTAGGTCTGCATTTTTGCTCCACCCTCGCGGGTTTGGTGAGACGACCAATACCTCCAGTTCGGTATCAATTCCTTAAACATGAATAACACAATATAATTTTCAACCCTGTCATCACGACCTCTTAATAGGTGACTTTAAAGTGTATTTACTAATCTGTACAATCAAGAATAGTAGGCCTATGTACTAGCGAATATACTGTGGTCTCGGAGTTATGCCGGATTCGACTCCATATCCACCCATTGGTTCTGGGGAATTTGGGGTTGGGCCTGTGGACTGAAATTGTGGTGTGGGCGGATATGAATGATCCTGAGACATGCCCCGATACCAAATCATTTTTGTTTGGGCCATACCTTCCCTAAAAGTACCGGTACGGCTAGGCCTGACCGCCCCCAGTCCGGCATAACTCCGAGACCACAGTAGTTTTCAAATACATGTATTGAAATTTTGATTTCATATTACATCTACATTTTTATTTCAGTTTGGTTATTCCCTGGTGCTGGTGTACTCATGTGCATTAGAATCCTACATGTAGGTCCAGCTGGATGCCTTGACGTGTACGCTCAGTAAGTCTACTCATGGCTATCACACCTTACAAGCTGTAATTTAAAACGTCAATCTAAACTGGTGCCGCTTCAGTAAATGTATTGTTGGGGGACATCCTATATGGGGGGTGGGGGGGGTCTCGGGTCATTAGATTCGATTAGGGAATCATCTCAAAATTGCTTGATGCCCAGAAAGACGAAATTTTTCGTCTGGGGGGAAGAGGGTCAGCACTTTCCTGACCAAAAATTCACCTTTTTTAGAACTTTTGGCATCACGTGTAATTTAGAAGAAAGAAACCAGAGAACTTCCAATATAGGAAGATTATCATGTTTTATCATGTACCCTACTGGTCCTCAATAGAAACGCCAAGTAATTCTGAAATAAATGTGTTGACGGCAAACATGACTTTTTTCGTCATTTAGAGGGGAGGGGGAGAGATGAAAAAAATTCGTCTCTCAGGGCATCAAGCACTTTTGAGATGATGCCTAAACCGGTGTGATAGTGATCTATTAAGCCCCCCCCCCCCGGAATTTACATGTAAGCCAGGTGTACTAGAAGAGAAAGTCCTAGAGATGCAAATCCGAGACACAACAGCCTGCTATTTAATGGCTATGATTACTAGCGTCTTTATAGCCATATCTTAATCCCCCGTTCGAAGTAAAAGGGTGTGATAGGGATCTAAGTCACCCTGCTTTATTGTTCAACGAGAGATTGGGATATGTGACTATAGAGACATGACCATTCGAATATACCGGTAATCAAATACATGCTTGCTAATAAGTAATATGGAATATTCTGAGAATTTCCATTCATTTCCAATAAAAACTTTTGTGCATGTGGGTCGATTTCAGTATAAGGAAAGTGAGGGGATCTGGATAGAGGAGGAAGATTAGCCGCAAAAAGAAGGCTAAAATACACTNTAAGAGAAAAAACACCCAAGCTGTGTGCTTAAAAGGGTGAAAAATTTGACAAAAAAACACCCAAGCTTCGTGCTTAAAAGGGTAAAAAATTTGACAAAATAAAACCCAAGCTTCGTGTTTAAAAAGGTGAAAACTGATGAAAAAAACACCCAAGCTGCGTGCTTAAAAGGGTAAAAAAATTTGACAAAAAAACACCCAAGCTGTGTGCTTAAAAGGATGTCACTTCACTTTCCTTATACTGATTTCAATGAAACGTCATAAGCGGATGGAGACATTACGGGGGGCAGTGGTTTTTGCGGCTGGTGTTCTGAAACCAGTGCATCGTGGATGTAGGGAGCTGTCGCAATTTTAGTGAAAAATGCCGCTTATGAAAATCGGCTTGGAAAGCTTCTATCAAGTGGTGATAAATCACTTTTGTTGGCGGTTTTGTTTGAGGGGAAGAATTAAACTTTCAAAACAAATTCAGGAGTTCAATTGTTATGCACACCAGGGCGCTGAGGTTGATTTCTGTAAAACCGTTTTTTTTACAAAAAGTTGCGACAGCTCCCTACATCCACGACGCACTGGTTTCAGAACACCAGCCACAGCAACCATTGCCCCCGTAATGTCCCCATCAGCTGATGAAGTTTCATTAAAATCGACCCACACGCACAGAAATAATATGAAAAACGTTTATTGGAAATGAATGGAAATTCTCAGAATATTCCATACCTATTAGCAAGAGTGTAATACATTAGCAGGCGACTATACGTATATGGCGGACTTGCATTCCATGGACTTTCCCCTCTGTTACACCGGCATTCATGAGGGCTGATGGGGGATGTTAGATTCTGGCTCTTGGCTCTCTCTCAGATTAGGGGGTCCCGATGTCGGTGCACAGGTGAACATATTTCATGAAATCAATACAATGTTTCAGCTGAAAAAGAAAATGGGTGGACGTCTCAGTTGTCTGAAAAGGCCAAATCTCATAGCCCCGGCTGCTGAAGAGAAAAACAAGTGGACAGTGCTATTGTTGGCGGCACAAAATGGATACACTGACATTGTCAATCGGCTAATAGAGGCAGGGGCTGATGTAAATGCTGAAGACAAAAACAAGTGCACAGCGCTAATGCTCGCGGCTCAAAATGGGCACAGTGACATTGTTAATCGACTCATAGGAGCAGGAGGTGATGTAAATGCTGAACACAAACACAGGTTCACAGCGCTAATTCTCGCGGCCCGTCAAGGACACGTAGACATTGTCAATCGGCTCATAGAGGCAGGGGCTGATGTAAATGCTAAAAACAAAAGCAAGTTGACAGCGCTAATGATCGCGGCTCAAAATGGACATACCGACTTTGTCGATCGGCTCATTGGGGCAGGGGCTGATGTAAATGCTAAAAGCCAATTTTACAAGTGGACAGCGCTAATGATCGCGGCTCAAAAGGGACATACTGACATTGTCGATCGGCTCATTGGGGCAGGAGGTGATGTAAATGCTGAAGATTACAACTGGGCGACAGCGCTACTGAAGGCGGCTCAAAATGGACATACTGACATTGTTAATCGACTCATAGGGGCAGGAGGTGATGTAAATGCTGAAAACAAAAACCAGTGGACAGCGCTAAGGTTCGCTGCACGAAATGGATACACTGACATTGTCAATCGGCTAATAGAGGCAGGGGCTGATGTAAATGCTAAAGACAAAAACAAGCGGACAGCGCTAATGATCGCGGCTCAAAATGGCCACAGTGACATTTCCTTTCGTCTGATAGTGGCAGGAGCTGATGTAAATGGACAGGATTTATCAGGGAGGACACCACTGGCCAAAGCCTCAGAATTCGGGCACAAAGAGGTGGTTGAAGTACTCATAAAAACAGGGGCGATGGTTGATACCCGTGACAAAACGGGGAAAAGCTGTTTATATCTAGCTGCTAAATCTGGCCACATTGAAGTATGTAAATTCCTGTGCAACCATCGACCAGAAATGCTGGCTACGATTCACCAGTTAGCAAAATCAAACAAGGAAATAGTACAAATAATTGGGATATTGTCACCGATGAGAGAGCATAAACTGACAACTAATCTACCGAGTATAGAGAACATTGATACTTTTCGTATGTGCCTCATCTTAGCTGGAAAGGGACTCATACATCTGACGGGGGAAGAATGTCATCTACCCTTAAAAAATGTCATTGATTACCGGATCTTTGACAACTTATTCCAACATCATGATCTTGTAACAAACGCAACCTCCTTCCCAGAAGATGTAGCTTCGCGTCTACCTAGAGTATCCCAGATGATCGGATGCCCTGGTATCGGTAACATTCTTGCTCTACCAGACGATAAGGCAGGACATATTGTAGGCGATATAAATGATAAAGTGGAAAAAATGCTGCGATGCCCATATCCAAATCCAGAAAAAAATGCCATCATCGCATGCGGAGGTGTTGCAGAGCACACGAAAATTGCGGTACCAGATGAGTTTGATTATGTGATAACGTCACCTATAGAGTTTGAGGATAAAATGGAAAACAAATACATGGACTTTCAACATGGTTATGTATACTCTCAATCATTGGATCAAACCGCGTTTTACAGGGATCTGGAACAATTAAGAGATAGTAAGCGCTTTCACGATGAATTCTGCCGTTGTTTGTATGATCATCAAACTCGTGTTGAATTTTCATCAATCTGTTCCGGAATAGGGAACGTAAAAGATGGTGGCCATGCAAATACAGAAATAAAGATTAAATGTGATCCAGAGATCGACGAGAAACTAATAGTATCCGTCGACCTCGTGCCGGTGCTTCATTTCAAAAACCAGTGGCCTGACTGCCTCATTACACACACATGGATGATGAAGAGAGAGGAACTAAAATGTCACGGGTTCTTTCTGGTGGCCAAACCCCCGCATAAGAACAGTGATCTTGGAAAGCAGATGAGGGAGAACGGTCAGGAAAAACAGCGCACAGAACTCTGGCGTATCTCCTTTCCTCATCTCGAGACGATACACATTGCCAAACTCGAGCCTGAAGTGAGGGATGCATATGTCGCTGCAAAGTGTTTACGCAATCCTGATGTGTGTCGGATACTTGTGAGGGACGAGGATGGACTCCTGCACAATGCTGACAAGTATGTGACCAGCTATCTTCTGAAAACTGTCTTCCTACACAACGTTGAGGACTTCTTATCTGAGGAGAAGAGTTTGATAAAAATGGTTCACGTAATGTACGCGCAGTTGGAAGGTTACCTGGCTGATGGATTCTTGCCTCTGTTTTGGCAACCCAGTGTGAATCTTCTAGAGGGACTGAAGCTCAACCCAAAGAAATCGCTCCGGGTGGCCAGGCTAATGAAGAGGTTTGTTGATCTGTTGTATGAGAAGGAGACAGCTGAAGTCACAGCCAGTAGCAGGGAGTCGCCTGCCAGACCCGAGAGCCAGACAACAACCCAAGGAACGTTTTCCAGCCTTCTCGGCCCTGTCAACCAGTTGGGATACTTCGTCTTCTCTGAAGAAGAGTCTTGCACAGGAACAGAACAGAAAACAATGCAGCTAGAAGGGTCTACCAAATGGCTGGAGGGACCTGCGACACCGCTAGACGAGACTACGAGATGGCTTAATGCGAGAACGAGACGGCTAGAGGAGACAACGAGACGACTAGAGGAGAAAACGAATTGGCTAGAGGAGACAACGAGACAGCTAGTGAAGACAACGAGACGACTAGAAAAGACAACGAGACGACTAGTGGAACCAACTAAACGGTTAAAGGAGCCAACGAGACAGCTAGAGGAGCCAACTAGCGGGTTAGAGGAGCCAACGAGACGTTTAGAGGAGCCATCAAGACGGCTAGACGGGCCACCAACGACGCGGCTAGCGGAGCCAACGAGACGGCTAGAGGAGGCAACGAGACGGCTAGAGGAGCCAACGAGGCGGCTAGAGGAGGCAACGAGACGTCTAGAAGACGTTAGTGGGTGCAGCCCACAGCTAGAGGAGCCAGTGGGACGACTAAAGGAGCCACCGACACGACACGACAAGAACAGCGAACGAGATGGGTAGAAGGGCCAACGAGACAGCTAGAGCAGCTAACGAGATGGCTAGAGAGGCAACAAGTTAGCCACTCTAGCTGTCTCGTTAGTTCCTTAAGCTAACGAGACGGCTAGAAGGGCTTTATTGGTAATGTACATGTATATCTAGCTGTCACGCACAGTGTATTTGCACGACATGTAGCTGGGTCATTCCACGTCAACTCGCTCAATTTTTTTCCGACCCGTCACCGATTTTGATTAAATTTGGTCTACTTGGGGGTCTACCAGAGAAACAAACACACACCAAACTTTAACTCATTCTGTTCATTTTTGTTGGAGCTAGAGCAAGTTCAAGATTTGACTGATTTTACAGGAGTAACCAACCTCGTGGTATAACAAGAGAGGGACATCGGAGCGATGTCAATGGTTTCCGATGTTTATTGTCGATGCAGGAACATGTATAATGTATAACAGGGATACAGTTTATGTAGCTGCTCGCTAATTGTTGAAGATATCAACCAGTTCTGGTAACTGAGCTATTTTATATTGACCGTGACCTCTGACCTTCAGGAGGTCATTGCATAATCAGGAGGAGCATCCTCAGTGACGACCTTAGTATGTTGGTCCATAGTGCCAGGTAGACTTCTAGACTGTAGTTATCATCATGAACATGTTTCTGTATCGGGACTGTTTAAGCTTGACCTTGACATCCCACCTTCATGGTCATTGCAAAAATTGAAAGATTATCCGCAACAGTGCTTGGTTTCAGGTCACTAGCAAGTTCTCTGTCGACATTATTGACTATTCCAATATTACAGCTATATTTTAACCGTGACCTTGACCTATGACCTCCAATGTCATTGTGTAAATGAAAGAAGGATCCTGGATAATCGAGGTATATCACTTGGATCCATGATGCTCACTGGTCTTCTGTCAGTTCTTGAGACGGCCATAGGCCTACTAGTTCAGTTTGAATTTGACCTTGACCTTGACCTCAAACACTCAAGGTCATTGCATAATCTGAAAGAGCATAAGTGATAACCCCTTAGAGGTAAAGGTTTTATGCTTCCTCCTACACCAGCTGTCGAGTTATTTCAGAATATCAAATTTACATATCGAATATCACCATGATATCAGTAAATATCATGTGACCTGCAAACTCCATGTGGACAATATTAGTTGCAATAACATCCGTGAGTGACTATGATGGGGTAAGGCAAAAATGTAGTTGCTATCTGGACGAGATCCTAAGATATCTCAAAATATCAAATTTGATAATATCAATGTGATACTGACCCTGGAGATGAAAGTTGATGATCCCAGTAAGTTGCCCTGATCCATGAACATGTGGATGGAACTTAATAGACCTGTTACTGGTCTAGGAGCCAAGTTACCAGCGCTTAACAGAAAGGGATGGGCAAAATATCAACATTTGATATATCAATATCACCATGACCCACATGTCTGAGACATGTAACAATGAGCTCATCGTGTAGCCAGGATCAAGTTACCTGGGGTGAGTTACTTTCAGGGCTGAAGCTGTGGCAGTAGCCGAGTTACAGGGCGGACAGACACACAGACGGACAGACGGACAGACACCACGACCAACTACTATATGGTTTCCGATCTTGATGATCGGAAACCATAAAAATGGTCATAACTTTTGACCTACTGACCCAATTTTCAACAATTTGTTACCATTGGATAGAGAACAAAATTCTCTTTCAAATGATATATAACGCGATGTATTTCTTTGACAACGTCGATTTCAAGGTCAGGTCACGTGACCCTGACTTTTGACCCAATTTTGCGGAAAACAGCACAGCTTCGATTTTTTTGAAATTTCTTGCACAGGTGGACAATGATGTACATTCATCCCATGCAAAGTTTCGTTTTGGAGAAATGACAACATCCTAGGAAAAACCACTGATATGTAACAGATGTCCCGTAACAAGGTGTGACTTCACTTATTGATAATATTCTAGTTTGGCTGTCTTGTGCCAAGTTATTTTGGACCATTTGTCATTGAGAAGCAAGAGCGTTAGGCCTTATTCAACTGGCGATTTCCTTACACAGGAGGAGAGCAGTAAGTGCCCGTCCTCCTACCGCAACAGAACAAGACCATCTAATTGCCAACCCTTATGAAATGCCCCTTTATACAGTCTACAGTACACTGTCACCCCAGCAACAAAATACTGTATGAGCTTCTTCACTATACCTGACAGTGATAGGCCTACACCGAGGTCACCCAGCATCACTTGATACTGCTGTTGTCATCACTTTACAAGTTGTGACAGTTTTATTGACATGGTAAATTACCATTACTGCCATTAGAGGCACGCTTCAAAAACAATGAAAGCCACGTGGGCCAGGTAGACTGGACATTCCTTATGTGTATGGCCACAGAGCACAAACAAAAGGTGGGGATTGAGGTTAATTCTGATCACGGGATGAACTATCAGAGCCGACGCCAAGTGAAACTAGCACTAGCAGCAGTGAAGGTATGTAGGTTGTGAAGTTTGGTAACATCTAACTTCGACCCAGTGGAATGCGGAGGGCGTGTAATGTGGCAGAGCTTCGAGGTGTTTAATCATGCCTGTCGATCATTTGTGGTCGTTCCCCGATTGTTCGCGCTGTGCCCAGGTGTAAAGTTTTTCAGTGTTTGTGTGTGTGAGTGTTTCCTCTATTGTTCTGGAAACACTGGCAGATAGATCGACACGTTTCTCTGTGTGTCCTCCATTGTCGAGTCACTGCTTATTCCGTCAGACAATAGCAGGGGAACACTCGCAGATGGGGAACGCTCAAAAATGTTACACCTGTTATTCAATAGCCGCGTGTGATTAAAGGTCCGACCGATCCAACTATCAATTTCCTAACTTCCGCATTCCATTGGGTCAAAGTTAGATGTTGCCAGACTTTAATGTGGATTGCACAATTTTAATTTTCTTTGAAATCTATGGTCTGAATCATGAAACACTGAAAAACTACACCGGCGCACAGCGCGAACAATCGGGGAACGACCACAAATGATCGACAGGCATGATTAAACACCTCGAAGCTCTGCCACATTACACGCCCTCCGCATTCCATTGGGTCGAAGTTAGATGTTACCAGACTTTACAACCTACATACCTTCACTGCTGCTAGTGCTAGTTTCACTTGGTGTCGGCTCTGATAGTTCAGCTGATGGACCTTGGTGTTTCGAAACCTTTGCGCGACACGTCGAACAGAGTTTTTTTCCTGGTATCAGGTGGAGTCCACGATGAAGCCATGCCTGGTCTATGCTGATATTATGCAGGCCTTTTTTCACTTTCTTCTTATGAACCCAAATGGATCAGCACAAAATCGTTGCTGAGCTTCGTACAGTTCAAAGTACTTAAGCCAGTGGCTTTGGCACACAGATGGCACTTGAGCATTGCATCCAGTTCGTAGCTTCAAAATTTCATTCTGCTCATCATCCAAATCACGGAAATTGATCGAATCGGCATTTCGACAAACATTATCCTTTAAGATGGCCCCCAGATCACAAACAGCTGAACTTGAAGAGGACATTCTTATTCCTTTTTACAAATTTTACATGAGAGCAAGACAGATGCAGCGAGAGAAAATCCACAGTGTAGGACATGTACCATCCATCACCTTGACCATTAGATCAAAGAATGTAGGATTCCATGAATCCAAAAGGAATCTCATGCGATTCGGTGAATCTCAATCCCGTGATCAGAATTAAGCTCAATCCCCACCTTTTTAACCAGGTTTTCGAAGAAAGTCCTGGTTATTAAATTACCGAAAGTGGCGGGCGTTCGGGCGGTCGGGCGTCCGGGCGGTCGCTTTTCTCTTGTCCGCCTGATAACTTAAAAATGACTTGAGATTTTCTTTTGAAATTTTTGGGACATGTTGCTTGTAAGTGTACGTTGTTTCCTTTCGATATTCAGCATAATTCGATTCAAGATTTGGCCAATAGGGGGGCTAAATGTGAAAACAGAAAAAGTGCTATTTCTCCTGAACGAATGGACGGATCGTCACCAAATTTTTATCATAGGTATATCTAATGACGATACATAATATAATACCCGGGTTTTTGATTTGACCTCCTTTTCAAGGTCACAGAGGTCAAAGTTCGGCAAAAGTTACGAACTTGGCATGTGTCGTCGTTTTCTCACCTAGCCACTTCATACCTTGCATAAATGTGTACTAGAGGGATACCTTCTGAAATACGAAGTTTCGGGCCGATCGGACATCCAATATGGCCGCCAGGCAACGTTACCCGAAAATCATCGAAGTGTTATAACATGGGAACGACTTGAGATTTTCTTGTGAAATTTTGTGGACATGTTGCGTGTGAGTAGACATTGTTTCCTTTCGATATTCCTGAACAAATGGATGGACCGTCACCAAGTTTTTGTCATAGGTATATCTAATGACGATACATAACATAATACCCGGGTTTTTGATTTGACCTACTTTTGAAGGTCACCGAGGTCAGAGTTGTACAAAAGTAACGAACCTGCCACAGTTCGCCATTATTTCACTGAGCAGGTTCTTATCTTGCATAAATGTAGGTAAGAGGGGTACCTTCAAAAATACTGAGTTTCGGCACAATTGGACTAGTAGTATGGCCGCCAGGTGGCGTAACCTGAAAATCATCTAAGTGCTATAACTCAGGGACGCCTTGACCCACACTGCTCAAACATGACATGTACCTCCTTCTAGATGACCTTTATGTGCACGTCAACTTTCGGATTGATTTGACTTCCATTATGGCCACCAGGTGGCATAACCCGAAAATCATCGAAGTGCTATAACTCGGGAATGACTTGACCTACACTGCTAAAATTCGATACGTGGCTCCCTCTACATAATACACATGTTACCTTCATCTGTCACAAAACTATTACATGTATGTCCACCCAGGTGAGCATATAGTCCATGGACCATTTCATTTTATTCACTAGTCCACTTCGAAAACCTGGTTATTTGCCACGCTTAGCGTGCGTATTGTGTTTGTGGTCTGTTGCCATACACATAAGGAATGTCCAGTCTACCTGGCGCACGTGGCTTTCATTGTTTTTGAAGCGTGCCTCTAATGGCAGTAATGGTAATTTACCATGTCAATAAAACTGTCACAACTTGTAAAGTGATGACAACAGCAGTATCAAGTGATGCTGGGTGACCTCGGTGTAGGCCTATCACTGTCAGGTATAGTGAAGAAGCTCATACAGTATTTTGTTACTGGGGTGACAGTGTACTGTAGACTGTATAAAGGGGCATTTCATAAGGGTTGGCAATTAGATGGTCTTGTTCTGTTGCGGTAGGAGGACGGGCACTTACTGCTCTCCTCCTGTGTAAGGAAATCGCCAGTTGAATAGGGCCTAACGCTCTTGCTTCTCAATGACAAATGGTCCAAAATAACTTGGCACAAGACAGCCAAACTAGAATATTATCAATAAGTGAAGTCACACCTTGTTACGGGACATCTGTTACATATCAGTGGTTTTTCCTAGGATGTTGTCATTTCTCCAAAACGAAACTTTGCATGGGATGAATGTACATCATTGTCCACCTGTGCAAGAAATTTCAAAAAAATCGAAGCTGTGCTGTTTTCCGCAAAATTGGGTCAAAAGTCAGGGTCACGTGACCTGACCTTGAAATCGACGTTGTCAAAGAAATACATCGCGTTACATATCATTTGAAAGAGAATTTTGTTCTCTATCCAATGGTAACAAATTTTTGAAAATTGGGTCAGTAGGTCAAAGTTATGACCATTTTTATACCACGAGGTTGGTTACTCCTGTAAAATCAGTCAAATCTTGAACTTGCTCTAGCTCCAACAAAAATGAACAGAATGAGTTAAAATTTGGTGTGTGTTTGTTTCTCTGGTAGACCCCCAAGTAGACCAAATTTAATCAAAATCGGTGACGGGTCGGAAAAAAATTGAGTGAGTTGACATGGAATGACCCAGCTTGAATAGGGGAGTGCCATTTTCCACTAATCATGCGCCACAGTATTTAGTATTGGCTAAGTCAAGTAATCATGCGCCAAAGTCACATGGGTCACAAGGTCAGATGGGAAATTTGAAGTACGTAGTTATGACCACACCACCACTCAGTAGTGTGGTCAGTATTGTTTTCGCAGGTCGCAAAATTTTTCTCTACCACTTTTTCTTTCCTCCACGTTTTCGGTCAAACTAGGGCATGCAGTTCTAGTTCTTAATAGAATCGACGTGTCTATAATGGTTTGGGGTGGATTGTGAGGGCGTCGTTGATGTTGCAGTCCACTCTCGTTATACCGCCAGTGTATTATTAATGTGACTCTCATTTGCAATGTGCTAGGTGCAGATATTATGATAGATATGGCATTTCATCGATTTGCGTCAATCTGGCTATTCTAGACGCATTGATACAGAGGCCTATTTTTCGTGCGACTTCAAGTAGGGGCAGAGGCAAATTTCGCGTCTTTCTCGTCTCGTGCGATTTCTCGAGACACAAACATCAGAATTTTTGTAAAAATCTCTATAACTAATGTTTAGTGTCCTTCCTAGAGCTGTGTGAAATTTCATTTAAATTGATTATTTCCGTCGAGTAGATTTCGCGGTGCGCTTCGACCTCAAATGTACACGAAATAAACAGGCAGTGTATTACTGTACTTAGCCCGTATTTACGTTGGCTGATAAAGGCCATCATATTTTTATTTTTCGTAAGTCGGGCGCCCGACTTACGAACGGCTATTATTTATTTTTGTTATAAGTCGGGCACCTGACTTAATACAAAAGGCCCTCATATATTTTTTTCATAAGATGGGCGCCTGACTTAGAAAGTATGGGCGGTTACTCCCGCAAATAGTAGTCGCGGCAAAACACGAAGTTCATGTGGCAAAACACGGATGTTATATGACAAAACATGAAGATTTTATGTCAAAACACGGACGGAGGTTATACGACAAAACACGAAGTTAGAAAGCAAAACATGAAGGTCATCTGACAGTCGTTGGGTGGCGCTTGAAGTGCAACAGACAGTCAAAAATGTAACTTAGGCTGAAATTCTCATTATATATATTTCAATGTCCCATAGCGCTTTCATTCCTCTTGGAAATCTTCAGTGGGAATGAACACATATTATTTACATGAGATATACATTGTATATATACACATATGTCGCTAAGCAGGTTCAGGCAAAATGTTCAAATAATACCAGTGAAGTGAAAGAGAGGTGCTAGTGTAGATGTGGGTGGTACCGGAAGATGAAGATGAAGCAGGTAGAAGGTTGATGCATAGAATTGCGAAAGTTTGTGAAGAGTTGCATTAAATAATGTGTTGCAGGAAGAAAATCGAGTCTACAGAAAACAAGTGCCAAATTCTGAAATAGATGAAAAAGAGAAACATGAATACTGGCTGAATGATATAGGCCTATTAGACTGCTATAGTTGTACATGTACCTGATGTTTGTGACGTGCATTCTGCAAATCGGCTGCGAGCAGCCCATCTGCAGAATGCACTTAGCTAGGCGTAGGCCTACATGTAGGCCTAGCTAGGCCTATGCGCATGCATGCAACCTGCCTCGCGCCGACGGGTAGGGTAGGATAGGGCTACACATGTACACCATACAAGCCATACAATGTCATACATCGCCTATTATTGTTATGTACATGATCCATGACGAGAGGTTTTCTGTTGTGCTGGCAAAAGTCAGTCAGTCAGTCATTCAATCACAATTGAGACTGGCATTTTCGCCCTTTACAGCTTAGTTTAGTGTAAAAGTAGAAAATTGGGTAAGACGGCACGAAATGTTTCCTAAATACCGGGTAGTCAGTTGGTCCACAGAAATTGAACTACCACGACCGTAAACTGCCACTCGTTGCACATGTGACCTGATGACCGTGACCTGCACCTTCGCAGTGGCCTCCTGGCGGCTGAGTCATAAGTAACACTACGCTGTTCTGCCATCTATTGGAGATTGATAGAACTATAAATCGTAATTAAAATCGCTAATTACTAATTAACCAGAGTAGGTAAGGGGCTGTAAAAAAGTTATGGTTGTTTTCGATCGATACCCGACCTTTGACCGTTTACCGCTCGTCAATAGATGGTCTGGTTTGTTCTGTAGCTCCACAGCTGGAATTTCTATATAGTAGTGGTATGAGATGATCAGGGGCGGTCCTTGCGGGCGATAATGGTACTAGTGGGGCTTCGCCCATACGTTTCACAGTTCGCCTCAATTCGACCAGGATTACAATAGGCCCTGATTTAAAAAGGGCTAATTATTGAAGCAAATGCAGTGAAGCTCTAAATGGTAGGCAAGATCAAAGCAGAAATTTCTTAATCACTCTGACAAGCCTGTGCAAAATAATTATACTATTTACGGTTTGCGACAGGTTATGTGTACATGTATATACATGTATATATCTCATGTAAATAATAGAGAACACGAAATAGCAATCGGGTTTCTAAGGTGAAAGACATTAGGGAGTTTTCGCAAATCTGATGAAAAACGAAGTACGAAATACGAAATTGGACTTCATCTCCATGACGTAATGTATTTCAGGAGATGGTTAGTACCGCAAATATCGCCTGCTGCAAGAGCGTCTTTTAGCGTATTACGTTAAACCGAAAGAGTTACGGTGTATCTTGATACGAAGTGGAAACGAAAGATAAATTTCAAAGTTTAATATACACCATAACTCTTTCGGTTTAACGTGTGTCGTCCGTCGTCGTCGTCCGTCGTCGTTAACGGGGGTGGCACTTTTCTAAACCGCTTGGGTTACAAACTTGAAATTTGGTGTACAGGTACCCTATGGTAAAAACTATCTCTGGACCGAAACTTAGCGCTGCTGCTTGCACACTCTGGCCTGTAGGGGGCGCTTTGTGAAAACCTTCTTTTGGCCGTATCTCCTGAACGCTGTTAGCCAGAACCACGAAACTTTTATGGTGGGTTCCTCTGATGAGACTGCATCACATAAATCCCGGGTTTTTGATTTGACCTACTTTTCAAGGTCACAGAGGTCAAAGTTCAACATTCACTGTTTGGTGGCACATTTCATGGCTATTTGACATAGAGTGTTGTGATTTGGTGTGAAGATATATCTAGGCACCCTGCACGAATGCACCAAATTTCAACCCAATCGGACTTCAAATATGGCCGCCAGGAAGCCATCTTGAAAAATGGACTTTGACCCACATTTTCTAAATAGGAGTAGGTAGGATGTTTTAACGTTGTCAAAATATGTATCTAGGTACCATATAAATATATGGTAAATTTCAGGCAGATTTGACGTCAAATATGGCCGCCAGGGAGCTATCTTGAAAAATGGACTTCGACCCACACCTCATATATAGTGGTAGCTAGGATGCTTTAACCGTGCCTAAATATGTGTCTTGGTACCGTCTACGTATATGCCAAATTTCGGTTCAATTGGACTTCAACATGGCTGCCAGGCGGCCATCTTGAAAAATTGACTTTGGCCATATCTCATCGGTAGTAAATGTTACGATGTTTCAATGTTGTCTAAATATCCATTCAAGTATCCTGTACATTCCTGCTGAAATTTCAGTCCCAACGAACGTCACGTGTGGCCACCAGTTGGCCATCTTGAAAAATAGAATTTTTGACATATGTGACCTAGGCCTAGACGGGAAAGCAGTTTGTTCACAAATACCAGGCCCACTTGTATTCATTGTATTAATTCAGAAACTGTACTCCTTCTCGGTGCCATCACCTGAGTTTATGTCACTGACTGATAATACTGATCAGACCATAAAAATACTTCTTGGTGTGTTCAGCTTTATCTTGTCTGTACTGATCCTTCAACATTCACCATGAGAGTCACAGTTTCACACTTAACCTCGGAGACTTGTCACAGAGGTGAGCACAATGGCCCTGGCCATTTCATTTCACTTTTTTTTCAAACTTTTTCTTACAAAAATTGTGTTATTTGTAGTGATTGTGGATTCTTTTCGTCATGGTTGTGGTGTGTGGTAAAAATAAACGAAGTGGTTATTTGCACAGCTAACTGCTGTGTATGCAGAACGAATAATTTTCTTGCATGCACGTTCAGCTAATTTAATATTCATGCCCACCGATAAGCATGTCTCGATGTAACGCCGTCGCTGCCAGATGTCTCGGTAGCTCAATCGATTAGAGCCTTCGCCTTATACACCCCAGGTCCCCGGTTCGACTCCCGACTGGGGCGATTTTTTTTCGCCGCTTTTCCTGTCTTTTTCTTTTCCTGTCTTTTTTCTTTTGGCCTTTTGTTTACTGAAAGTACTCGGAATCCACCGTACGGCCCAGGGAAAAAATTAGCGGACGGGACGTGGTCATTGTTAGGCAATTTTAGTGGGCAATTTTCAGGGTGTTTGTCATCCAGGAAAATTAGGAAATTAGAATGTTACTTGGCAAACATGTTTGCTAGAAACCCGGCCGCAGAAAAAAAAGACGTGGAGGGGGACTGCGAAACAAAGTGATTTTCAGAAGGCCCTGGCGATGACGAGGAGCAAGATTTTATCAAGTTCGTTGCCTGCCGAGCTCACGCCTTTCGTCAAGCACATAGGCCTAAGCTTCTGCCGTCATACAGTATGACAGATTAGGTCCAGATGACCCTAATCAGGGCTAGGCCTAATTACTGCGTGGTGTGCACAATGAAAAGACCTATACGACCCTAACCCAAATTAGGGTTTATGATTCGACAATAGGCTACCTGCTCTTTCCGTCAAGTGTAATTACAGAGGTGGTGACAAAATGTTTGAAGAGTGGTACCCTGGGCCCGGGGCCCAGGGCAGACTACATGTAGGTCAAAAACATCTCGCCATGCACATAAGGGCACTTTGCCCATTAAAAAACGCCGATCTATTGAGCAAAAAATGAACAGGTTTGTGTCTTTACCAAAAGGAGAAATTGGATTTGGTAACCCCCCACGCCAGCAATGAAGCACCACCATGCTGTTTAGAATCACAGCTTTCTATCCAAGACAATTCCCGTCCTTATTTCTACAGCGAAAGTAGGCGGAGTCTGTTATTATACAGTAGGCGGAGTCTGCTCACGACCGTTTGAACGTAGTGCTTCGTGTACATGTCTTTCTCCTGTAGCGCAATGACCATATATGGCGCACGTTGTGGTTAGTGTGCGGTTTGAGGTCGAAAAACGCGAGCACATAATTAGAAGTACACAAACAAGTATTCTCCCCGCAAATTCAACCTTGATTAGGTAAGAAGTGACGCTAAAAAGTTACAGAAGCTTTTCTTGATCCGTCAAGAATAATCGGTGATTTTTGACTTTAACCTGTTTTCAATAGAAATTCATTCCTCTTTTGGCATTGTTCGCCCTTTATAATTTTTGTGAATGGGAGGTACGTTGTATCGTATTTCATTGTGTAGGCCTACTCGAAACGAGTGCCGATAATTAGAAATATTCGCAAACTGATTCTTCATGAAGCAATCGACTTTACCTTAGTGAGAGATCCCTGTACACCACTACAGAACGATTTTTAAGATAGTCTTCTACTGTCCCAAAACTGGCATGAAACTTTGATATGGGCGTACACATGGACTTACGGCCTATTGTAAGTTCATGCTAAATAGGTATAAAGAGGAAGGGCTTGGCGCCTTTTTTCCAGTTGTTACCGCTTGGTGTCAGCAGCGCATGGGACCTCACAGCTCATTAAAATTGAGAATAAAATCCTCTTCAAACGGTCGTGTGCTGTGCACCTAAGAAAATCCCTACGTACTGGACGCACAGCAGCTGTGCCTCCAAGCGCTATAACCTGCCTTGCTTACACAGCTGCTGTGCAAATAAACCCGGCCAAAAATAAAACTGCCCTCGTGAGCGATCCTCGTCACCCGGATAGCACTCGTTGATTTTCTCCGGCCTGAAAGCCCTCGACCTGCGGTCTCGGGCTTTCACGGCCGGAGAAAATCAACTCGTGCAATCCGGGTGACTCGGATCGCCCACTCGGGCAGTTTTCTTATTATCTTACACTTAATACATATATAAGGATTTTTTGTGCACACGGGGCCTGGCCCCGTGTGCACAAAAAAATCATTGGCCCGTATTCCAGAAGCCTCCTTAACTCTAAGGTCCACTTTAAGCTTTTGTATTCTGCTCTGCAAACAATAGCTAAAGGTAAACCTTACAGTTAAGGACGCTTCTAGAATACGGCCCATTATATTAAGTGTAAGATTATCCTTAAGAGAATTCTTTGATAAGGAAATCCTTTAAGCGGTATGCACAAAGCACCTTAAGAATTTCCTGAGGTGAGAATTTTCTTAAATAATAGAAATTTCCTCAACTCGGTAGGACTTCTCTCAAACCTAGAGCAAAATTTAGCCTGTGCATTAACCAATAGAATTCATTGTCACCATGGGTCATATGAGTCATATGAGTCATGGGTCATATGGGTCATACGAGCAAATGCTTTTACTTCAGATTTGTGCAGCATTGCCTAATGCATTTGTATTGCAAAGTAAAAGCATTTGCTACTCTTTATTCATATGACCCGGCAATAGCTCACACTGGGAATGCCTGGGGGAATCCCTGTTTCAAGAAGTAAGCAGCCACATGGTTGTACACGTCGTTAAGAATTTTCTTAAATAATAGGAATTTTCTCAACTCAATAGAATTTCTCTTAGTAACGAAAACCTCTAGTAAGGCAGGAACTGCGTGGCTTCTGCCAGTACGTGTTTCTATATCCGCAGCAAGAAGATCGATAATGAAGAGTACCGGTATTCCCACTCTATCAAAGTGAAATCATTTGTACATATCTCATTATCTGCGCATAAAATCAAAAGAATTTTCACCATCCCGAAATATCATTGGTATCCGCACTGCCCTTTCCATTTCATTAACTTCAATGTAACTAGCAATAATAAGGGCCATGAAGAAATGATGCTGCTGCACAGCTTTGAATAGGTCAAAGACACAATTTCAAATCTGTATTTTTCGTTGGATATAAGGACAAAATTTTCACTTAAGAAACTTGATGAGGTAAACTCATCTTAAGATGCTTTGTGCGTACCACTCAAGTTAAGGATGATTACTTAAGGAAATTCTTAGGGAAATTCTCAAAAAATACACTTGCTGGGATGTTTTGTGCATATGGCGCCTGAGCCCTGAGGAACCCTGTACTGTCAAAGATAGTCGCCCTCTCTCACTCACATCGGCAAGTCCCGACCGAGAATCGAACCTGCAATCCTCAGACTAAGTGACAGGCGTTTAAGGCACTCTCACACTCTAATTCTTTCCGAGTTGCGCATTGACATGTTTTTCATACGCAGTCGTACGCACCTCATATGCATCTCAGTCGTTTTGTGTTTAAGTTCTATGCACGGAACATAAAACTTACACAAAACGATTGAGATGCATGTGAGGTGCGTGGAGTGAACCACGTACTGTTCTGGTACTTTTGAGCATGCGCCACCTGTATCCGGACATAATAATACAAATAGACCCGAGGAGAAAACACCAGTGTTGACCCGCATCTAATTTAGATTCGGAGTATACTCGGCTATGCTATCCGAGCTTAATAGATCCGCACCTAGAACCGGACTTATTAAACACGGACATCTCGTAATGGAAGCAGAATAACCCCGGACAAATACAGGTGTAAAGGGAAAGAATGTCCTAGGAAAATCTGTCCGGGGAACAAAAGGTCCTATTGTTACATTCTAATCTCTGACAATTGGTTTCTATACCCATGCCGCTTAATCCGTCATTCAACAATAGAAGTGGACACTTTTTACAGGGGGACACTATTTACTGCTACACCGGCATTTTCTGTAATGGAAGCGTAGCTGATGTGTCAGAAGTAAATATTAAGCAAATAGCAGCTCAAATCGACTGTCAAACCAATGTTTTATGCATATGTTTTAGGTGCTTATCTTGTCAAATGTTTTGATTGTACTTAGCATTGTCATTATTTGATTTTACTGTACAGTGTTTAGAAAGGGCAGTGCCTTATTATCCCTCATAACACTTAAATTGAATAAAATTATTATTATTTATTAATTATTACCACCCACGAATTCCTTACTGGTGAAGAGACGGAAGAAATCATTCGTTATTTGTGTACAATGTGATTTTAAACATTGTCAATTAAAATTGTTTGATCGTGTAATACATGTACATGTATGTACAGGCCTTTTTACACGGTGCCGGTGCGTTCCGGATCGAGACTCGATCGAGGAGGGTTCGGTTAATTTTCCCTGTGTAAAAGCGAAAAATGTGTTATGTTTTGTTCATGACTATGGGCACTGTGACAGTTTAATACAAGAGATACTATCTGTAAGACTTAGTAGTTACTTGGCCACACAAAGAAACAATTCCGATATAAAATTCTGCAGGTCAAGTACAAAATGTTGATTTAAAATGCAACAAAAATGTCTACATATGCAAGATTTCACTGTCACTGATCATGCAGATTTATGAATTGGAGAATGTCACCAGAATCATCGGATTGAAATTGGACAGGCATTGGCAAGGAATCTTGACTTGCTTCTCAAGGTTCAACTTTAAAATGCATGAGACGAGGGACACGTTCAGTGATGAAATCCATGGATTCGCAGGAAAGATCTTCAGTATCAATCTCAGTCAAGATGTAAATTTCATCATTGATTTCGCTGTCATCGACTGCAATTATGCGGGTTTCCACAATCTTCAGTGGTATGTCATGCATGTGGAAGTGTCAAAAGAGGATAGTATGAATTGTCATTTACATGTAGTAATGTATATGCAGATGCACTGAATGAGTTTCGTGATTCTTTGAAAAGAGTGAAAATGACAATAGTGAGTTTGTGCAAAATTGATGATTCAGAAATTCTGCTCCAGGAGTAGCATAATATTTTTTAGGCGATTGTGATTGGTTGTATGGAGTAACTGGATTTTTTTGATGGAATGGTGCGGTTTGTGGTTGCAGTCTAGGAAAACGTGGCGGATGTCACTGAATTATCAACAAGGGCTCAGATTGCCCGTGCATTGATCTACTAAGCCTAGCTATGTTCACCTGTTATGTAGTACATGTCAGCTGTTGAAATGTACGGGTTCACCAAGGCCATTAGCACTTTCCTCAAATGCGATATCCGCCAGGTTTTCCTAGACCACCACGTCACATTTACCTTGATTTCTGAGGAGTCTGTGGAATTCAAATTGCATTCATTCTGGTAGGACACATACAGGTTGGTGATTTCAACGTACATGTAATTGCCTGGTTGGACATCAGTACTTTCAGCACACTTTCAGCCAGAAAGAGCGGCGTACCTGGCCTGTAGCATCTTTGATTTCGATGTCTTTTATCGGGATTTTTTTCTGGCGATTTCATAGTGGTGACGCCTTGAACAGCATTTGTCTGTAAGAGAAAAATAATGTAATAAATGTGCATCAATAAAATCATTAACCCTTTCAATGCTAGTAGTCATTGGGCCGTATTCTAGAAGCTTCCTTAACTCTAAGGTTTACCTTTAGCTATTGTTTGCAGGGCAGAATACAAAAGCTAAAAGGGGACCTTAGAGTTAAGGAGGCTTCTAGAATACGGGCCTTTTTGTAAGAAAGGTAGGAAATTAGGATGAAGCTGGGGGTTGGAAGAAATGTCATTTAACAGAGGTATTCACGAAATGAACTTACCTGGATGATTTTTCCTTTGTTTGAAATCTTTGATTTCAGTGGTGATGCTTTGGCAGCTTGTATTGAAACCAGTGGTGCTTCAGGTGGGTGGATCAAAACCGCCGCAGCTTCCCATATAGCTTGTGGAAGGTCCAGATGGTGTGTTTTGTACAATTTGGTCAGATGATTTGTGGTCAGAAGGGTTTTTCCAGAGTGTAATGCTTAAAGGCGAGCTGTCGTTTTGAATTTTTTAAATGTGGTCAGGCGTTGTAAATAAAAGATGCCAAAATACCATAAAAGTACAAGTTGTATGACGGAAATAAAGGCACCTCTGGGGTCTATAAGTTAAAAGGAATTGAATGAGACGCATCTTGGAACGCCCTAATTAGCTAATAAGTTGAAACAAAAGACTAGTAATCGGTACACTTTCCCAAGAAATGTTATATTTTGAAGATCAAACGACATGTGGATCATAAAGTTCGAGTTTTGTTCTACTTAGTCCAACCATTTTGATAGCAATATTTTCAACAGGTATAGAGTACTCGGCATGCGAATTCCATGATTGCTGCCAGATTTTCCAAAACAGGGCGGCCATATTGGATTTGGATTTTACTTCCTGGTTGTCCTTTTTGTACTGAGCGTGTAGTTCACATGAAGAGCATGTCAGGACACCTTCGTCACCCCAGGTTCTATGTGTTTGTGGCATTGTTGTCACACCTTCAATGTGTCATTTACACGCTTCTTCTCCAAGAAAATTGTACCTGTTTTTCATGTTTGGTGAATTTCTTTGTTATTGATTATGTAATGAAATTAAGCTGTAATTCTTGGGACTTTGCTCATTTTCTGTTTCTATAAAGCACAGTGATCACATTGGGCCATATAAACAGTCAACTGGAGGTGTCTTTATTGCTTTTCTCATAGGGGCCTCAATTCAAGCAATATGAAAATGTCAAACGATGGCTTGCCCTTAATGACCAGGGGCCATATTTATGAAGCCTTCGCAACTTTGCATTCACGCAGATCTATTGTTTGGCTGCACATGCCCTATTGTTCACTGACTGCCTTACAATAGATTTGCCTGAACGGAAAGTTGCGAAGGCTTCATAAATATGGCCCCTGAAGTGTTTGTCCTGGGGTGAATTTTGCAGCATGGATAGCATGGTACAAATTGATTTTCTGTGCTCCGGTATGGTCCGCTACGGTCACATACATCTTTGCCTTGTCTGTCTTTATAGTTCTTTTCGGGCCAAGAGCGACAACTGTGAACTTGAACGGTATTTCTACGTTGCCTTGTGGGTTCTTTAGTGCTTTTGCAAGATTCATGACTTCACCTGAAAATAGGTTAAGATGATGATGACAATAAAGCTGAAAGGAACTCAACCCTGTCTTTACCGTCAGCAGGTGAATATATATTAACCAGTCGTAACTTAAATTGTCAATGGAAACATCCACATAAGTCGGCCGTCAATATCAAAGTAAAAATTTTCAGTTTGGAAATCATGACTGAAAAGAAAGATCGCCTTTTCCGGGATGAAAATGACCAAAAGGCTTTACAGGAAAACGATTGCTCTATTCTTTTCGCGGCCGAGGGAGTATGAATGTTTGTTTCTTGTAAGAAAAGGATACCTATCTCATTTTCAGAAGCAAAAGAAGAAATTTTCCGGGGTTTTTTTGGGAAAGAACTCAAACCACGACAATTTAAAGTTATGACATTAAAAGAAGCCATGCTGATGACAGAGAAATGGTTTAGTACAATACGCAATACCGTAGACAGAACGGGTAAATAAAATAAACGAAGAAAAGGTCACGAAATTGACTCCCGAGGGAGAAGCCTTAAGTCCATGCCCGATCCTCGCCACAGTCCGTGCCCGTTCACCGTTGTCATCAGCCTCCATTCGTATGCCGCCGCCATAGTCCTTATTCATGTCCAATCGTTATCGTTTTATCGTCTATGGATCGTAACCATGAAAATGTCTAACCGCCCTCGTCCCCCATAACGGGAGGGGGAGGGTCAGCCTAAGAGAGGTGGATTACCTCTTCCTCAGAGGAAGCAGATCCCGCGTGCCTGGCTTTCTTAAGATCTGAGCACGTATTCGGCGCGAACTGCGTGAGAGGGTAGTCCACCTCATCCAAAGGGCGCTTCACACTGTCTTTGAAGTCGACGCTGGCACCTGCAACAGTATCGGTGCCGTTGGCCGGGTCTGCGTTTCCGACTGTTCAGAACTCGAACATTAGAGTCGGACTGGGCTATACATGTAGGTTTGAGGGAGAGGAAATGTGACAAACCAACTCCAACAACACACAAATGGCAAATGCACTTAGAGAAAGCAAGTCCCAGGTAGGCTGGCGCAAGGATAGATACGAAGTAGATCCACTGGTAGCCGGTACAATCCACATTGTACACTCTTGTAGGAAAGTAATAGGACAGCAAGTTTTCCTAAATATCGCAAAAACCATTGGGGCTGGAGCAATGGTATTTGCGCCCAATCTGTAGCCACATGTTGGGCGTGGAACCATGGTGTTTTGCAAAAAATCAATTTTTTTTAGTTATGAGCAAAATGATATTTTGTAAAATCACTTTTTTCACAATTTTTGATCTCTGTGACCTTGAAAAATATATCAAATGAAAAACCCGTTCAATATGTTGTGTATCCTAATTAGATACACCTATGATGAAAATTTGGAGATGATCCAGTCATTAGTTCAGGAGTTATTGCACTTTTTGTGTTTTTGGTTTTGGCCACCTGGTGGCCAAGCCAAGACACGAATCGGACCGAAACTTGGTTCGTAGTTCATCTGACTTATAGGGTGTAGGCCTATGTGTACCAAATTTCAGATCAATAGTCCCAGCGATTACGAAACGTGCCCTGCAAAGAGACTAGGACGGACGACGACAAAACGGGATCGGTCGGAGTCGAGTTCGGCACGCTTCACTCGGCTGGTGTAAAAGGGGCTAATATGTGTGAAATATTGTAGGGATAAAATCTCTATCACCATGATTTTACCAATAAAGGTTTATTTACATTTTCATATGCACAGTCGGTGTTGTGTTGATTGTAAACTGAAAATGCACGAGGATTTTTGTCAAGCAACAAATGAAAAGCGTTATTATTCCTGAGAAAAAAGACACAAAAAGGCAAATTGATGATGTTGTTGAAAAACCTCTGTGCAATTTAACAACTGAATATTCAATGAAGATTTCTATTCCACTGTGAAACGGAAGGGCAATAGCGGTAAACTCTATAATTTCAAGTGGGCATTGTCAGACGACCTGTTGTTTTTCCCACAGGAAGATAGATAACAAGAGATTGCCAAAGGACATGCGCAGAAACAAGATGGTGTAGTGCTCTTCGTTCGAACTGGTTTTCTGGTCTGATTATAAAATGTTCTTCGCTCCCTCATGATTTTTGAAATCCACTGAGTATATTTTAGTATTTCCACATATTAAGTCCCCGTGAACTTGCTTGAATGTTCCGCTTGCAGAAGTTTTGGGAGTATTTGACGTCTGCAGATTCCTAAGACATCAACTAAAATGACATTTTTTTGTGAACGCGTCTCGTCGATGTGGGATTTCTTGCAGACGTTTAATATGTGACTGCAAGTCGGATCTCACTGGAATAGTAGGGGAGCCAAGCAGGTCAAATAGTGAAGGATGCACAAAACGGTATACAATTGCTGTTACCATTTTTTGGTAGGTATGTCTCTTCCACATAAGAATTGAGAGGACTGCTCGGTCACCTCTCTTGCGAACACCTGTTATATGGACCGTTTTGAAGTTTTGGTACTGACTTTATCATGGACTGGTGCACTTGGGTTTGTAAAGGAGCAGGGGAACCAATGTACAGTTAACATCTGAACGGTTGGATTTGGACTCTATAGCCCCTTTTACACTACGTCTTTTCAACCGTGCTCGACGGCACAGCTGGGCTCGGCACGGTGCTACTTTTATCCGGGCCGAACCCCCTAGCGGGCGATTCAAATAGTTTTCATGGTCTTGGCCCATTTCTCATTGTGTAGTGTAAACGGCATTGGACGGTCATTTTGAGGCGGGCCTGGCCCGAGTCAGGGGCGGATACAGAGGGGGGGTTCTGGGGGTTGGACCCCCCCCTCGTCAGCGACCAAAGATAACATTTTTTTATCGCTTAACATAAAAAATCTCGCTTGTAGCGTAGCGCCCGCCAGTGTATCTGATGTAATCATGGTGAAACAATCGTTGCATCAATGATCCTTCCCGTGCTTTTGACAAGATACTGCATTGTGTACTGTTTCGAAATGTCTAAAGTCCTGTCAATATTTTCAAAACATTTCTGCGACAAAACATTTTGAAAACTGTTTTCGAATTATTGCGGCGTGTTTCAGGGTTGCTCTACACTCTGCAACATTATCAAAACATGTTTTCAAATATATTAGTTGCGCTTCCACTACAAAAAAAGCTGGTATTTGTCTGCTCTTATTCTGCTTCCATTACAGAATTGCCGGGTTTAATAAACCCGGTTCTATTACATGTAAGTGCGGATCTATTTAGTTCGGATAGCATAGCCGATCATACTCCGAATCTAGATGCCGATAAATTTTGTAGTTGAATGGCAATAACACTGGATCTATTTGTAGTATTATGCTCGGCTACAGGTGGCTCCACGGTCGCTTGCGACTGTGCATGACCTATCCAAACTAAATAGACCCGCACTTAATAGAACCGGACTTATTAAACCCGGCAATTCTGCAATGGAAGCAGAACAAGAGCGGACAAATACCGGCTTTTTTTGTAGTGGAAGCGCAACTATTGTTTTGCAAATTTTCTGGTCCAGTCGAGTCCACATTGTGCAACACACCGAAACCAAACGGTATTTTGGAAATGTTGCAAATTGGATGTTTTTGAAATGTTTTGCAAATGTTGATGGTGTAGGCCTAGGAGGTGTGGCATCGGACTTTCTCAACCTCAGATGCCGGGAAATTGCTTCTCAGAACTTCTGATTTTCAAAATTTTCCCCAGACCCCCCGCCAAATTGGCGCCAGTGAAACGCATGCCTTCGACACGCGAGAGTCCAGTGGCCTCTACAGAACCCGCCCCTCGAGAAAATCCTGGATCCGCCCCTGCGAGTCGAGCACGCCACGGTTCATCCAGGCCAAAATTCTACGTAGTGTAAAAATGGCTTATAAATGTATTACTAACAGATAGGAACATGGTGCCTCTGAATTCGGCAAGGATGTTCTCAATTGCTTTTGGAAAGTGGAAATCACTTTTTTGGGTATTTGGTCCCATTTTGTGTAATTTTACTTTAAAACTGCAATTTCTTATTATGTACGTGTAACAACTGAAGATATTTAAGACCATGCTTATTTGATTCACTGTCCCCATGTTTCTATCTGTTAGTAATACATTCATAGAGTCTAACTCCAACCGTTCAGAAGTTAGCTGTACATTGGTTCCCCTGCCCCTGTACAAAGCCGTGTCCACCCGCAGTCCATGATAAAGTCAGTACCAAAACTTCAAAACGGTCCATAACAGGAGTTCGCAAGAGAGGTGACCGAGCAGTCCTCCCAATTCTTTTGTCGAATATTGTAGATAACAGCAACTGTATACCTTTTTGTGCAACCTCAACCCCTTATTTTGCACAATTCTGACCTTTGGCTCCCCGACTAGAAGGTACAACTGGAATGATAGTTTTTACAGTTTCCTATTCAGGTACTAAACCTGTTAGTATATCAACAGATTCCGGCACCACATTCTCTGTCAATATAGGCCCAATAGAATGTATCGAATACATGTAAGTGCTCTGTGGCAACAATAATTTTATGCTCGCTTGTTGGTCTTCTCTGCTAGTTCAACCAGAAGCAGCATCTGTCTGTTCAGCATTGAGAAGCACCACCTCGAAGAGCTAACGGAGCCTGACGTCATGGGTTGTTGACGTCATGGGCAAAGGTAAATGCGTTAGGACAACAGACTTCATCTAATTAAACAGTTCATTGTTGGCGGATGACCCCCAAAATCAATAGGTTTCCGTGTAACATGCATATCCACAACTCCTGAAAGTTTCGTCGCGATACGTGGCGTAGTTATCGTGATGAAACCACAGATTGGACGGAGAGAGAGAGAAATCCAGTGAAACCAATGAAGACCGCCACCTTGTGAGGTGGTGACGGTCTTAATGAGATTTTAAAAAAATTTCATCTGCTACACGATGATGTAAGTTTTACTGTCAGGTGACCAACAACAAATCGTTTATTTTCACGCCAGAAATAAATGGAAATAACGTTAGAAAAAAAGAGACTTCGACACAACCGCTCGCAGCGCCACGTCATGACGTTATTGTGCGAGATGCTCCCCGGCGAGTGGCTTTTTTTCAGCAAACGCACTGAAGAAGTACACACAGACAGCTCATCCGCTCTTGGCTTGTTGTCTCGCCACATGAAAATCAACAAGGAAATATAAAACAAGATATGCGACGTTGGGGTTTAGCAACTATACTTGAGGTGCTTCGCATAACTTTATGTGGGCTGCACAGCCAGGCAGGGTAGGCTACTTAAATCCACTTGTGAATCTCATTTTAAGTACCTCACCTAGCTGAGTGGACTGCACTTGATTTATACGTCTTAAGATAAAAAAATTTTATGAATACCGGCCTTGGGTCCGTATTCATAACATTAATAAGTCAAGCGGGGGTCTTCCTCAGGCACTTTCTAGTACAGATCCCAGAAGTGAATGAGCAAGATCATAATGAAGAAACTTTTGTCGATAAAATGGGGGTTGTATGGCATAAAACCAGGTTTTTGTCATAAAATATAGTTTTTTGACAAAAACCAAGCTTTTTCATAAATACCTATATTTTATGAAAGAAAAAACTAAGTTTTCTTCTAAAAATGTTGGGTTGAGACAAAAACTAGGTTTTTTGGAGAAAAACTTAGTTTTTGTCAAAAACTAAGTTTTATAAGCATACAACTAAGTTTTATTGCAAAAATGTAGGCTTTTTGATTAACTGGACACTCCACTTGCCATAAGAGTGCGCTTTAGGTTTTGCGCTTCCCATACTATGTAACAGTACAATTCATGGCTAGTAACAGTTATCTCTTCGAGAATATTGTCCACGACTGGAGCCTTAAGCAACCAGGCCTTGGCTTCCAGTATGTGAAGTCTAACCTGGCCTGTGCTGTCCTCTGCTGGATGGATGGGTGCCTGACAATGAATATACTGCCTGTTGACGCCATTTGTCAGCTGCATTCAAAACGAGGCACGTGTATGGAGAAAACGGAGGCTTTCGAGTGCCAAGGTGCCCGAATGTACCAGAAAAAGGTGACGTAATATCATGGAGACATTTCCCGTGTTCTACTCTTTTTTTTCATTTTCCTATTAATGTTGTGGTCTGCTTGAAACGAGAAGGGTTCACTAGTCCGAAGGTTCAGTAGTCCGAAGGTTCACTAGTCCGAAGGTCCACTAGTCCGAAGGTTCAGTAGTCCGAAAATTAAGGTTCACTGGTCCGAAGGTTCACTAGTCCGAAGGTCCACTAGTCCGAAGGTTCAGTAGTCCGAAAGTCCACTAAATCGATGGTCCACTAGTCCGAAAGTTGATTAGTCAATTGGATGGGTTCGGCAGCGGATGTGTTGTGAGCTAAAAGTAGATGAGGGTGGGATGGGGCGACTGGATGGGTCAGAATTACTAATATCAGCGCCTACTCCCTTGAGTAACTGTGAACATCCAGTTTGCATAGTGTCGGAGATCCTGTATACAATGTATATCTTTTTGATATCCCTATGATTTTATCATGAAACTGACGGTTAAAGCAGATGGACCACAGATTGACCTATATTATTTGGCGCGGACGCTACTACAATGGCGTCGACGTCATTGCCTGCGATCGAGGCTTGTGATTGGTTGGGAGTGGGTTTCTCTTTGGCACCAAAACATTTCACGTTACGTCTAGGTCAGATCGGTGGCTCATCTCCTTTAAGAAATGTGAACAAATCAACTCTTTTTACCCAGATATCTTGAGTCCCCCAGACAGTCAGAGTCCGATGCGTTTCCACATTGGTATTCCACTTCATTAACAGAGAGGTTAAAACCAAACAGTGAGCCAAATTAAGGATAATGAATTGACTCATAATTTCAGTCATTTGACTGGGCTCGAATTTTCTGGCCGCCATCTTGAAATCCTTTGTTTTGAGCTCAAAATCGATAGGCATCTTCCCCTGTGTTTGAACATTTACACCACTTCGGACTAGTGAACCTTCGCACTAGTGAACCTTCGGACTAGTGAACCTTCGGACTAGTGAACCTTCGGACTAGTGATATGTTCCCGCTTGGAACATTTGAATTCGTCCATTTTGTTAATGGACGAATTAAACAAAGATGCAGGTTCTACGTTTCTTATTTCCGGCTAAGTCTGTTTCCGGCGGGGCTAAGTCTGACCTCCCCAACGTACATGTAGATTGTGTGCGGTGGATAGTGCATACATGAAGCTCGCACGAGTAGAGCGTGAAAAAACGGTAGATCTGAATTGGTGGCATGAGGATCTAAGTTGGGCATCAATTTTGAAGTAAAATTTCATCAGTGTCAACATTTGATCCACAGTTCATGAGTTCATGGTTACTAGCGCCACCTGTTGCATAGTAAAAGTACTGTTAGTAACCTGATAGCAAGCTGCCTCTAGGGTCCCTTTAAAGAGCGTATATAACATGAATTATCAAATAATTCTGAAATTAGTGATTTTCTATGTTTTCGCACATAAGGGGTTGAAACACCATGTTGTTCACATTTTACTTCACCGCAACCGTCAGATCCATAAACTAGAGAACAAGATGGTTCAAATGAGACCAATTTTAGCCGGTTATACCTCCGGGAGGGGTTAGGCCTACTCCATTTTTAGAGGCTTTTTTGGACTTTGCCACAAGGGGCCCATATTTTCAAAGCTGTTTTATCCGAAACCTGTTTTAGCAAAAATCCGTTCTAACGTAAGAAGCATTTTAAATTCATATTTTAAAAAGTGCTTTAAGATAAAATGTTGTTCTTACTGAAACATGGTTTCAGCCAGTGTTTTAAATGTTAAAATGTGTTTAAACGTGGTTCGTGGGAAACATGTATCGCGTAAACACCAGGGCCCGTATTTTCAAAGCTGTTTTATCCGAAACCTGTTTTGACAAAAATCTGTTCTATCATAAGAAGCATTTTAAATTCGTATTTTAAAAAGTGCTTTAAAGGGAGACATGCGAAAAATATTGCCCGGCGGACACAAGTTGTCTGAGTTGTAGCGCCGTCTGTTAATACACGGTGACACTACGCTATATCACAGGCCCCTGTAAAGCTATTAGTGAGCTTAGAACAAGTATCTAACCAAAAAACACTTGTTTGTAAAAAACACACCCCAAGCTCACGAATTATGAGCTCGTGGTGTGTTTTTAGATAAGTGTTGTGTTTTTTAGATACGTTTGGTTAGAAAAGTGTTCGAAACTCACTGATAGCTCTACAGGCGCCTGTGATATAGCGTAGTGTCACCGCGTATTAACAGACGGCGCTACAACTTGTGCCCGCCGGGCAATATTTTTCGCATGTCTCCCTTTAAGATAAAACGTTGTTCTTAGTGAAACATTGTTTCAGCCAGCGTGTTTTGCAGCAGTGCCAAGGCCTGTAAGTGCTAGAATAAAATGCATTTTAACGTTAAAACTGTTTGCAAATGTGGGCCTGGTGTAACCTCTGCGAGTGTTCCCATCTGTGAGTGTTCCACTCCTGACTTGACAATAGGGGACACACAGAGAAACAAGTCGATCTGTCTGCCAGCGTTTCCCAAACAATAAGGGGGACACACTGACCCACAGAAACACTGGTAGATATAACACCTGAGGCTGTCGATGTGAAGCTGCGTTCACACTGGGCTTTTAAAACGGTTTGAAAACGTTTTAAGATGTTAAAACGGTTTAGGGTGCCACACTAGAGCCCTCTTAAAACGGTTTGAAAGCGTTTTAACGAAAACGGTTCCAGAAGTGGTTTCAAAACGACTCGACGTCATTCGGGCGCGACAACCGTTTTGAAAACGCTTTGGTGACTGTAGTGTGGCACAGTAGTTTTTGGTCGAAAGCGTTTTCCGTAAAACGTTTTACGGAAAACGCTTTCAAGTCGGTTTCAGTGTGAGCACAGCTTTAAAGAAGCCAACAGGAAGTTAGACATGCCCCTACCTTGCTCTAGCTAAAACGCTTTTTATGGGCGATTTAAAATACGTTTTAGCGTTAAAACCCTTTGGGAAATGTGAAAGAAAAAATGTGTTTTTGTCGGAGCATTCTAAAAATAAAACAAGTTCTAGAATATGATTTTTCCTAAAAACATTGTTTCATCTTTTTAAAATGTATTTTAGTGTTAAAACAGCTTTGAAAATGTGGGCCTAGGTGTTACATGTAAGGATGATTACCTACTTTCTTGCGACAGTGCCACAGGCCTGCAAGTGCTAGAATAAAATGCATTTTAGCCTTGTACTGTTTGAAAATATGGACCCGGTGTATAATATCTGCAAGTATTCCCCATCTGTGAGTGTTCCACTCCTGACCTAACAATAGGGGACACACAGAGAAACATGTCGATCTGTCTGCCAGCGTTTCCCAAACAATAAGGGGGACACACTGACCCACAGAAACACTGTCTGACAGATATACTCTGGTTTCGTGTTTTTAACACACCTTTCAGATATTCAAGGCGGGCACTGAACGCGCCGCCCCTGCAATAGGTATACACAAAGGGTCTTTCACTTCATTCACCACGGATGACCAATCGCTGGGCCGCACGGTGGCTGCACCGCTCGAGACGTCTAGGCCTTTTCGGGCTATCTAGTCCACGTGGTCAATTTCATTCAGCTCCTACTGACGGCCGAACGCCGCAAGGATAAATACCAAACCACAAGTCATTCATAGTCTGATCAGTTACAACATGCGGTAACTGAACTCAATCCTCCCCCGCCCTATCTCCGCCTTGGCCTTTTACTCCAAGAGGCCTATTGTCATACTCAATGCATATTACGATGGAGGCGGTCTCACCACCTTGTAATGAAGGTGTGTTAAAAACACGAAACCAGAGTAACACCTGAGTCTGTCGCTGTAAAAAAAACCAAGCCAACAGGAAGTTAGACATGCCCCTATCTTGCTCTAGCTAAAACGCTTTTTAAGGGAGATTTAAAATATGTTTTAGCGTTACAACCTTTTGGAAAATATGAAAGTAAAAATGCGTTCTCGTCGAAGCGTTCTAAAACTAAAACAACTTCGAAAATGTGATTTTTCCTAAAAACATTGTTTTATCTTTAAAACAGCTTTGAAATGGGCCTAGGCTGTTACAGGGTGTGACAGACCGAACAGACAGACAGACACACGCACGCACGCACACGAACACCATGACCAAACACATATGGTTCCCGATCTTGAAAATCGGAAACCATAGAAATAATGCGTTTGAATAACAAAAACTTCCTGTCGTTGTGTGACCAAAGTCACCTTGTGAAGGCTGTCACCGCCAGGCTTGCTATGCTTTAAATAGCTCTCACGTTTTTACGCCATCATGTATGTGATACCAAATGTACCGTATGCCAATACAGGGCTGCTGAAGCCTGGGGAAATGAGGCCGAGTGCACCCCTGAAGTCATATTGTGAGTCGCCGCCAGGCTTGTTGTCTTTGTAATTCATATACATGTTATCATAAAGACATCAAACCTATAAAGGAACCACTTGAGCACACTCTGTTTCTTGTCCGATGAGTTCCAATTTTTCACACCAGATGGCTCTTATCACCTTAATTTCCATGTTAAAATAATATTTCTAATCAAATTTGGGTTGGTGGCCGTAGCATACAACAATCAACTAGCCCTAAGCCCAAATTTGTGA
Organism: Notospermus geniculatus; assembly: GCA_002633025.1. NCBI lineage: Eukaryota > Metazoa > Nemertea > Pilidiophora > Heteronemertea > Lineidae > Notospermus > Notospermus geniculatus. The sequence goes on along the minus strand of NMRB01002608.1, from coordinate 29,829 downwards.
AGAACGACCAATTCACAAAGGTGCCAGGGCTGGATAAACCTGTTGGTCACATCCCTGTACATATGTACAGTAGCCTATCTACATGTAAATGTATAACAGATCACCCGAGAGACACATTGTGCGCGCGGGTACTGTCTGCTATATGTTCCATATCACAAGAACTACTGAATGGAATCGTATGGAATTTTCACACATCATGGAGAAGACCCATAAAACAATTGGAAGAAATTTCATTGAAAATTTCTTTGGGTATCACGTTTTTCTCGGAATGTCGCAAACCATTAGTGAAACCTTTAGGGGTTTGATGTCTTTATGATGTAATGTATATACTCAGTGTTGGCGAGTAATAAATTCATTTTGAATTAGCTAGCACAAACGCTTAAATACCGACTGAACCGTAAAATACTCATTATTCCACCCGTTCTTGCAAATAAGGTCGACTTGGAAGTTTTATTTCACCCCACCCGTTCGCTGATAATGGCAAATTATGAAGCGAGGCCGGTTCCTTGGCGAATAGTTACTGTATATAGAGCTAACCATGATAGTCCGGCTTGCCGAGTCCTCTATAATTCATCTCATAACGATCGCTCAGATTGTTGGTGGCTGAATAATTATATTTTGCACATTGTCCAGAAATACTCAGGTAGAAAATGGTTCCCAGCAACCCTTGTTCGCATGTTTGACTATACCATCGGGAAGTTCGTTGGTCGGTTTGTCTTGCCAAAGACTGAACCGTGTCTGCGATGGCACCAAAGAGACGGCGACATATTTTTCTTCGAAGTGGTCCCGTCCGACGCAAAAGTAACCATATTTACTGGCTGTACAGTATCATACAAAAGTAGTAGATTATTCCTCACGGCATACGATTGGATTCCAAAAGATGACAACAATGAAGTGCATGTAAATTTGACCCGTCGGCAGCACACGACCCTTACAGTCCGAAGTGTGGGCCGTATCCATTTTTCAGGTACACAACTTGTGCGCATGCGTGATGGAATCACAATCATACATTTCGTCGGACACCATCTGGCATTGCTCGTCTTGCGGAATGCAACCATTGACTTAAAAAACCGTCGGAGATTTATTACTCATTTTCCAAATGAATACAAAATATTTGCGAAAAACAGTAAGCGAGGAATTTTATTGATAAGTTACCGAACTGCGCGGGTGTCATTTTCGAGTCTTGAAATCTCTTGTTTCAAAAACACGTCACTCACCGGGAACAACACGAACGATGCTTTTAGAAGATCAAACGTCCAAATTAATCAAGGAGACAGACTCCACACAAGTGACACAAATTCATATCTCGATTCATCGAAAAATATTTTAAAATTGCGTTTGAACAAAAAACTTCCTGTGCCGTTGTATGACAAAGTATATGTGTACAAGCGGTTTGATTAAAGTGCACTAAATTTACGATGTAAACTGGCGTTCAGAAATACATGATACCGCGACTCGGGGGTATTGGTTGTTTATTTTCTGACTACATGTAAGACTGCTGCGGGAATAAAACGAGCCCCCAATCAGACGGACATTTTCATTGAAATGTCTTTTTTGTATCAAATCGATACATTGCAGATGCTCTTGCTTGCTAGCCATTTATTTGCATGCTTTGTACATTTTAGGACAAAAATGACTATTACTATAGATTTGATAAGCGGGTACTAATCACACCACCTGTAATTAAGCATTCGAGAAAAGATGGGTGGTTTGTTGACGAAGAACGAGGAAGATTAGTATTATACCTCACACCAGAAAATTCTCCTTTGAATAAAATAGCTGTCTACGCTCAAACAAAAAAACAATTTTCGATTTTGTTCCAAACGGAAGTCTTTTTTGAACGTCCCGTCGAAAAAGTTTGCGGATATTTGGAGAACTTCATGATCATTAAAGAATTCCGTGCAGGTTATGTTTTCTACAACATGAAAAAGGGAGGTAAACTTCGAAATCTCAATTTGCCAAACACTGACAGATGTTTGACTGATTCAGCTGCGAAGAAATTAAATGTAGAATTTGGATTCAAGGGGATTGCTTTGCTGACTTGTATGCTAAAAGATAAACTTCAAGCTAGAATTTACAAAATTCATGAACTTAACGGATCAAGAAATGGTCGTCTGGAGATGAGAAACGGGATTAAAGTACCGCTTAGAAACACCGATGTCTGGGTAATGGCAGGTGTCTACAGTTTAGAGGTTTCAAATGGAGTAAGGTACCTGATTTCCTTTCTAGCCGCAAACCGTTTCCAGCCAGTCGAAACGCAGATTGCAGGGACCTTGCATGTTGGTGGCCTTGTCGTATTGTGGATGCAGCATCAGAAAGACGTCTTCTTACTTTTAGGTAGCCGGCCAGGATCGGTTGGTGTCGGCTTCGTAGAACGTTTCGAACCGATAGATGGTCTCGTAACAAAAGGACAAGGTAAAACTCTGATGACGGAGGTCAAGTTTCGCTTTCCTAAAGAAGGTGATAGTGTTCCCATTCCCCATATCTTCATCTGTCCGACTGATGGGCGAATATTTCACCTGAAACAGTCACCTGGAAAAACGAAAAATATTAAATCAATCATGGACTCCGCTGATACATACGCCCTTAATTGGAACTACATGTAAATAGACCCAGATCGCAGTTGTAAAATAGGGGTCCAGAAATGAAGAAAATCACACATATTACTAGACATACGTAAGTATTGGTTTTGCTGAAATATTTGCATAAAGATTTTTCGATGAATGCATAATACCATTACTCACCCAGTACACGTAGAACAAACATTAGGGAATAATTTCACTGTTTTCATGCTGATTTCGGACAAAAAAAACATTAAATTTAGGAATTTGTTGTTTAGCAATCCACAATACACCGACAGAGCCAAGGGGAACAGCAAGGTCAGCACCTTCAGTCGGAGCGAGGTCAGCCTCCTCGACGCAGTCGTCATGTCCCAAGAGTTCGCCATCTTCCGCGGGGTCGGCATCTTCGACTAAATCGCCGGCCACCACAGCGCCGCCCTCTCCAGCGACAACGGCTCGGCATCGCTCCTCACGGGCACTCTGTCCCGCTCGCGAACTTTTTTTTCCTAACTGATATATCCATTACGACCTACTTTTTTTCCTAACCCATATAGCAAAATCTAATCCTAATCCTAATCTTAATCCTAATCCTATAATACTACTCCCAAAACTAACCCTAAGTCTTAAGCTGTGGTTACACTACATAAATCCCCGTGCTTTCCCCGGGGATTTTGCGGTTACACCTATAAATCGCCGAGTCTAAATAGACCCGTGTCTGAAATCCGCGTGCTTTTTGCCCCAGCGAGCTCGAAGGGGCAACGCCGGGGCTATTTAGACACGGAGATTTTATTTAGTGTAACCGCGAAATCCCCGTGTTTATTTGTAGTTCCAAGCACCCGGCGACAGACGGCGATGCAAATCGATGAGTCATGCGCATGCGTATAGGATATTTCACGTCTCAGTAGCCACTCGATGACAGAGGGTTGCCTACATGCAGTGCCCCTATCGCCGGGATACGGAACTTATTACCAATCGCACTTTTAGTAGTGTAACCGCTCGCCGTGTCAACGCCGTGTTTTTTCTGGTTCGGAAAAACCCCCTTGTCTCAAAAAGCACGGGGATTTTGGATAGTGTAACCACGGCTTTACACTTACCCAATTATTAACCCGCCATTCACTTCGTTAATTTCATTTCGCAATGGATATACTGTTTAGGAATCTATATCGGTTAGGAAAAAAAATTTCGCGTCCCGCTCGCTCTCGCACGGGCCTTTCCGGACGTAACATTTCCATAGGATGACGAAGAGAAGTTGCGTCCTTGACGTCCCAGCGAGCACTCCGCACGGTTGTGGCCGACGGTATGACACTTTTAGCACAGAGGGAGGCGTCCTTTGCAAGTAACAAGCAGTGTGAAACCGTCCTCGGTACCAAGTAGTGATTTTGTGTGGTACCGGTATATTAATCAGGTGTAACGTTTTTCGGTGTGGTCATTTTTCTGTGTGATTCCCATTGTTCAGAACACACTGGGAGACAGGCTCGCTGTTTCTCTGTGCGTCGCTCATTGTCAAGTCGCGGCTTATCCTGTCAATCTATTGTAATGTCACACTGGCACACGGGCCTCACTGAAAAACGTTACACACCGGTCTTGTTCCGAGATACGAATATGTTCCGAGATACGACACGAATATCGGAGGCCACAGAAACCTTCGGTTCCACAGCGACTCTTTCAAAATTCACATCTCCAATATTGGAAAACAGCATGCGAAGATAATCGTTCCTGACATGTAATGGAAGCCAGTGGACTCCTCGTGACGCGTTCTCTGGAGATGGAGGAGAACATGAAAGTACCGGTACGTCCACGAAAGTACGTCCACCTCAGAGAGGCGAGGTCGTCGGCGTCTCGAAAATTATCAAAAGTGGCGTAATATTCGAATGAACGTTCCTTTTATCCTACAAGAGCATGTAATAGCACTCCATCTTGGCATATTTTTCGATGTATAGGGCGGTATTCAAAAAGGGTGTTTAAGATTTAGACGCGTGTAACTTCGTCAAATGCATGGTGAAAGTGTGTGCATTTAGTGAAGTTACACGTGTCTAAGTCTTAATCGCTCGATGATCACCATTTTGAATACAGCCCATAGTCTTCAAGGTATTTGCCTGGGGTTCTCTATGGGCCGTAGTTTCGTTTTCAAAGACATTTTCTATTTTCATGACAGTATGCGCAGCCACCGAACGCTTTTTTTAAGTTTGTCGACCTCTGAAACGGCATCGATTTGTACCACCAGGAACGCATGTATTGCTTGTGTCTGTGTTGCGTTCAGTGCCTTTTTTCAAATAGGAAGTCTTCTTCTATGGCAAAGGGTACTTTATCTACGATCCATACCAACTCGTATGTCTCCGACTTTGATCCTTATTACTATTCTTTCCAACATAGAAATCGACTTTCTAAGGTGAAAGGCATTGCTTCCTACCAGATTCGAACCCACGAACCCTCGCATCCCTACTAAAAAAATCTCTGTAGGGTGTGATAGGGTGTTCTTGGGTGCTCTAGGGTATTCTTGGGTGTTCTTGGGTAGACTGTTTCAAAATACCCATTGAGTGAAGGGTGTTCTAGGGTATCTTTAGGGTGCTCTAGGGTACCTGTAGGGTTGTCCGGGTACTCCAGAGATACCCTAGAACACCCTAAAGATACCCTAGAACACCCTTTGCTCAATGGGTATTTTGAAACAGTCTACCCAAGAACACCCAAGAATAGCCTAGAGCACCCAAGAACACCCTGTCACACCCTACAGAGATTTTTTTAGTAGGGATGAGGCTTTCCAATATACATGTAATGTAGTACATGTAGATTATCAGGTATTCACTACTTTTGTTCTCAACAACATCCTGACGTCCATATGACCCGTTACCTGTCTGACGTTCTTTGCTTATCGTCTGCTTGTAGCTTTGAAGTAGTCGGCTGAGATCGGGCAGACGGCAGGCGATGGTAAGGCAAATTGAAAGAAAAAGGCGGTAACAACTCGTGTTTTGGTTGTGGTCGTTGTCTTTATTATATATGTTTATTTCGTAAGACAGAAGTCATTACAAATGAACAGGTGCAGTGCAGAGTGCATGGTGCAAAAATTTATTATTCTTGAGTGTCCCAGTGCCTTGATTCAAATTGTCGACGTCCGCCAAACATGACAAAATGGCTTGCAGGATGTCATCGATTACGAAATACATTACAAGATTCTTTGCAGGATCTATCATCTTGGTACTGTCAATAGGTTTGTCAACTTTTACATTTACTGTCTGACGGGGACGAGGTTTCGGAATACATTAAAGCAGGTTGTCTTACAAAAGTGGGTGAAATTTGACGTAGGACCAGGTTGATGGCAACAGGGAGTTTAAGAAATCACGCGCTAACGATAACATTTACGTTAACAATATTTTTTGTACATGAAATACATGCAATAGCGTTAAAGTAAACGTTATCATTAGCGTGTGATCTCTTAAACTCCGTATTATTACGGATCTCGGCAACGGCAATTGTTTTAGTTGGTGTATTCGGACTATCAACTGAGAAAAGTTGAATACATGATAAACAAGCAAGTTATATATGTTTCTTAATATTCTGACAGAATGTACCTTGAAGTGAAAAGTGGAAGCGATAAAAGAGCGACAAGCTAATTATTCCAGCATTCTAGTGGCTGGGTGCTTCCAAACATCACCGATTTGATTTCGTAGATTTCAAGATTGCCACTTGTGTTCCATGATGGTTCCTTAATGTAGCCACTTAACCAGCAGTTGCCATGCTTGTAGTAGGTGTACACACAGCAGGGATCTTCCAGACATTTCATCGGGCAAACGGCTGTCCCGGCCCTCCCCTCGACTGGCCAGAAGTCCCACGTTGGTTTCATTTCCTCGTGGACTGTGATGAAAGCAGACCTCAGAGCTTCTGTCGGGGGTGACAAGAAGGTATCTGGTCCTGGAGTGGAAGAAGTGATTCTTGAGACAGGGAGATAACCAACAGGCACACCTATAAATACCTAGGACCCAGAGGCAACGTAGTGCCGAATAAATGCTGCCGATGTGGTAAAATCTAATGCCCACTCCTGATGTCCCCCGTATAGTTTGTCACGGGATTAAGGCTTTGGGGTGCGGTGGGGGTGGGGAGCATCCTATACCAAGGTGCATGTGGGGTGGTATTATATTCTACGACACCGGTGTGCCTGGGGAGAATGTCCCGCGAGGAATGCAAGTCCAC
>NMRB01002608.1:0-14186 GCA_002633025.1 Notospermus geniculatus | reverse complement strand
AACTGTCTCTCATTCGTCGTCTTGGGCAAGGAAAAGCCGTTCACCTCGACCTCTGTGTTGTTGCGGTGTTTAGCCGTCGCCGATGCCCTCGTCCTCCTCTCTCATCTAGTCCACGGTACACTTTATCGAATAGCACTCCATCTTGGCATATTTTTCCATTATACTGTCTTTAGAACATTTGCATGGGGTTCTCTATGGGCCGTAGTTTGGTTTTCAAAGTCATTTTCTATTTTCATGACAGTATGCGTAGCCACCGAACGCTTCATAGCCGTTTGTCGACCTCTGAAAGCGGCATCGATTTGTACCACCAGGAACGCACGTATTGCTTGTGTGTGTGTTGTGTTCAGTGCCTTTCTTTTCAGATTTGAAATGTTTTTCTATGGAAAAGGATATTTCGTCTACGATCCTTGTACCAACTCCTACGGATCATACTTTGACTCGAATTACTATTCTTTCCAAAATAATGTGTATTTTCAAGTAATCATCAACGCAGTTCTCAACAACATCCTGACGTCCATAGGACCCGTTACCTGTCTGACGTTCTTTGCTTATCGGCTGCTTGTAGCTTTGAAGCAGTCGGCTGAGATCGGGCAGACGGCGGGCGATGGTAAGGCAAACTCAAAGAAAAAGGCGGTAACAACTCGTGTTTTGGCTGTGGTTGTTGTCTTTATTATTCTTGAGTGTCCCAGTGCCTTGATACAAATTATCGACATCATCCGCGTAAATGGCTTTGAAGATATCATGGTTTATGAAATATTTTTCAAAATTCTTTACACGACCTATGTCCTTGGTACTGTCAACAGCTTTATCAACTTTTACATTTACTGTCTGACAGGGACGAGGTTTCGGAATACATTAAAGCAGGTCTTGTCCTGCAAAAGTAGGTGAATTTACAAATGAGGAACACACACGTTAAACCGGGATCCAGTTGTACCGGCAGAGCACGTTAACAACTGGTGCTGGGGTCCGCCATTTCCGGAAGTGTGGCTGGATTCCCTGCCATGATAACTGGCGCATGCGCACTTATCTACTAGCAGCCGAATTTTTTCCGGGGGTTTTAAAAATGTGAATCATGGCTGGAACATCCGTAATAACACCGATTAAATCAAAATTAGGAGTCCAACGGACTGGCTATCAAAACTGCACACTTTTGTGATGGCAAAAGCTGAAATAACAGCGTTATACCATATCCTGTCGGGAGAGTAACGACGCAGTCCCTACTCTCACACTCAAACGAAGCCTCAAATTGTCCGGGCCTTAGAAACTTAACATGCTCAAACTCAAATATATTGAATAAAACATCCAAAAAACGGAAATGAACTGCCACACTAGCGATTTTTTCCTCCAGAATCTTCACTTTTTCTTTCATATTGAACGACGCCATTTTGGGGGAATACCTTCCGTCTGGCGTACGTCCGAATTTACAGGGCGACAGTAGTCTCTTAAATCATCAGATGTAGAGACTACTCTGTGGTCTACCCCCACGTAGTTTAATTCCAATAGGTCGGCGCTGCGAGCGACGACGTCAACAACAGAGCAAAGTTGTGCCATAAGACGTCGCGTCAAGACGTCCTTGACACAGGCAACAGCGAAGAGACGTTGAAAAAGATCCAACCGTTCACAACGCCTCCAAATAATGGCGGTCGTTCTGTAGGTTTCTCATTGGTCGATGTTATATGGACGACGGCAACGACCATTTTATATGGCATGATTGTATTTGGAGTATCAAAAGGAAAAAACGAAGGCATAATAAACCATCGCTGGTGATGAAAATGATTTAATAATAATAATAATATTAATAATGGTAATAATAATTCACTGGACCTATGGAAAATCATAATGAAAACGATTTAATTATAATGGTAATACAATTCATTTTATCATGCGCATGAAACCACAAAAAAACTGCTCTTAAACAATTTACAAGTCTACATGGAAATACATAGAGTCAATACGTCGAAGCAGTAAAATAAGAGAACACTTCCAAAATGCATATCCAAAAAACAGCACAAAAACGACACACAGTATACAATAAATCGGAAAGTCGTAATATTTCGGAAATTTTCGACCCCAATCGGGGTCTTCCTCAGGCGCTATGTAGAAGAGATCCCAGAGGTCCAAAATGCGTCAGATCAAAATGCAGTAAAATGACAATCAGGTGATAAAAATCAACGACCTGTTCTACGGTGATGGGTTTTTAGACGTTTTCTAAGACTAGAAGAGGATTCTATGTGGATGTTGTCAACCATCTGATGTCGTTTCCACAGTAACGGCCAAACTTCTGAAAAAAACCTCCCTCGGACACCAAAGGCGAATGAGAAAATAAAACCACGCGGTTCTTTGTTGATGCTGAGCGGAGGGCCTAAAGATCAGTCAGTTTCACTAGCGGTCATATTTCTGGTTGATGCTCAAATCGAAACTAGCGAACTTAAAGTCGCTCATGCGCATATTGCACCCCGTTGGGTAGGAAGAGTAATGCATCTTCAAAGTAATCTTCTGACTGCCTCCCAAACAAACTGAAAACGCGCGCGTCTATTCCTAGCACGGCAAATTTCACTCAGTCATTCAGTGGCATCAGTATACATACCGGTATACTACACAGTTTTTTGGTACTCCTTTATTATATATATATATCCACAACGTTTCTACCAGTGTTACCTGGTCGTCTTTAGGTGGCTGAATGACACAAATGACGCCCAAGGAACACTGGTAGTAGAAACGTTGTGGATGTAGGCCTATATAGAATAAAGAAGGAGTACCAAAAAACTGTAGTATATCAAGCCCTTCTTAAGAATGCCGTTCAAAGAAGGTATCGGTATACACCTTTCAAAGAATGTGCCGCGAATACGGTCAGAGAACCAAGCTAATTATTCCAGCATTCTAGTGGCTGGGTACTTCCAAACATCACCGATTTGATTTCGTAGATTTCAAGATTGCCACTTGTGTTCCATGATGGTTCCTTAATGTAGCCACTTAACCAGCAGTTGCCATTCTTGTAGTAGGTGTACACACAGCAGGGATCTTCCAGACATTTCATTGGGCAAACGGCTGTCCCGGCCCTCCCCTCGACTGGCCAGAAGTTCCACGTTGGTTTCATTTCCTCGTGGACTGTGATGAAAGCAGACCTCAGAGCTTCTGTCGGGGGTGACAAGAAGGTGTCTGGTCCTGGAATGGAAGAAGTGATTCTTGAGACAGGGAGATAACCAACTGGCACACTACCTAAGACCCAGAGGCAACCTTGTGCCGAATAAATGCTGCCGATGTGAAAAAATCAAATGGTCTCTCCTCCTGATGTCCCCCTGTATAGTTTGTCACGGGATTAAGGCTTTGGGGTGGGGTGGGGGTATAGGGACCGGGGGTGCATGTGGGGTGGTATTAGATTCTACGACACCGGGTGTGCCTGGGGAGAATGTCCGAGGAATGCACGTCCACCATTCTATAGCCTGCTATACGTATAGTTGTGGTTATATTCGAATGATCATGGTCTCTATAGCCAAATATCCTAATCCCTTGTTGAACAATGAAAAACCGGACGAAGATTCTCACTTGAGAAGTTCAACGTGCTGTTATAGCGTGACTAACCCTTCATCAGGTAAGGTAACATGCTTCAACTCATTTTTCTATATGTAGCAACAATGCCTAATTGGTGACTAGATCATTTAAATAGATAGTTTGAACAGTCTTGTCGAACCGATCTTCATCAAAGTAGTTCACGGAGCAATATGGCGCTGTCCGATATACGTCAGAGTTACGATGTTGGCACGAATCGTTCTCTGACGTTCAGATTGCCCACGAACCCTCGCATGAGGCTTTCCAACATACATGTAATGTACAATATGTAGATTTTCAGGTATTCACTACTGTTGTTCTCAACAACATCCTGACGTCTATAGGACGCGTTACCTGTCTGACGTTCTTTGCTTATCGTCTGCTTGTAGCTTTGAAGCAGTCGGCTGAGATCGGCCAGACGGCGGGCGATGGTAAGGCAAACTCAAAGAAAAAGGCGGTAACAACTCGTGTTTTGGCTGTGGTTGTTATCTTTATTATTGAGTGTCCCAGTGCCTTGATACAAATTGTCGACATCATCCGCCAAACGTGACAAAATGACTTCCAGGATGTCATCTATTACGAAATACATTACAAGATTCTTTACACGACCTACATGTATCTTCTTGGTACTGTCAATAGGTTTGTCAACTTTTACATATAGGCTACTGTCCGACGGGACGAGGTTTCGGAATACATTAAAGCAGGTTTTTTCTTGCAAAAGTGGGTGAAATTTGACCTAGGACCAGGTTGATGGCATTATTACGGATCTCGCCAACGACAATTGTTTTAGTTGGTGTATTCCGACTATCAAATGAGAAAAGGTGAAAACATGACAAACCAGCAAGTTATATATATGTTTTTTAATATTGTGTGACCGAATGTACCTTGAAGTGAAAAGTGGAAGTGATAAAAGAGCGACAAGTGAAAAGTGGAAGTGATAAAAGAGCGACAAGCTAATTATTCCAGCATTCTAGTGGCTGCGTGCTTCCAAACATCACCGATTTGATTTCGTAGATTTCAAGATTGCCACTTGCGTTCCATGACGGTTCCTTAACGTAGCCACTTAACCAGCAGTTGCCATTCTTGTAGTAGGTGTACACACAGCAGGGATCTTCCAGACATTTCATCGGGCAAACAGCTGTCCCGGCCCTCCCCTCGACTGGCCAAAAGTCCCACGTTGGTTTCATTTCCTCGTGGACTGTGATGAAAGCAGACCTCAGAGCTTCTGTCGGGGGTGACAAGAAGGTGTCTGGTCCTGGAATGGAAGAAGTGTTTCCTGAGAGGCAGTAGACACATGTAATACGTTGTTTCAAGGCAACTTACTGTCCAACAAATGCTGCTCTGTTTGTAACACACTTAAGTCGAAGGTGGTTTTTGCCTTATTTTCTGTCAGAAACGTGGATTAAAAATGGACGCGAGCCAGGGTTGACTGTTTGCAGATGAAGAGTTGCTTGCAATATTACACAACTTGCCGAAAAATAAAATTTTGGCAATTTGTGTTGACGGCATGTCCCGCAGGAAAGAGCATCCTCAGCAAAACCTTGATGCCGGAATAATCGGACCGCGGTTTATTTGCCGTGGAGGCATACTATAGGTAGGCCCTCAAGGATTCTGCTGCGGCTTGGTGTGCCGGAACGGGTTTCACAGGTATTGGGATAATTAACACGCCATGTATTGTTAAACCATCGAAGGGTTATCCAAAACCCTGTGAAAACCGCTCCGGTGCCGCAAACCGCTGCGAAATCCGTTGAAGTGGAAAACAGGCCTTTAAAGGGAGACTCCACTCATTGTAAACTTTTGAATTTTTATCAATCCATGGAGACTATTGCCATGAGTTGTGATGTCACTAGTGTCAGTAGGCTGACGACCTTTGTAATGAATGAGCTAATACTGTGACTGCCTAATCCTATTAGTTGTACCTTCATAAATATGTATTGAGCACAGATGACATCATGTGTGCTGTGCAGTGGTCCCCTTGGGATCCAATTAAAATACTTAAAATGACGAGTTTGCTGATTTCAAAAAAATATGCCATGTGGCAGATGTCAATGAATTTGAATGTAGGTTAACGATATTTCAAAAATTCAAAATTTTACACAATGAGTTGAGTCGCCCTTTGAAGTGAGATTGTAGCAACTCAAGGTGTAGGCAATGCCTCTGCGGCACAGTATCTTGAGTTGCTAAATACATGAATGTGCTTACCCACACATCTAAACATCCTGTTACCTGGCGATTTCAAGTCGCTTTCTTCCATATGAACGTCGTATAAACGGAGCATCGACACCCTGAACCCTGCCTCGCCTGTGATCATGATATATTGGGTTACTCCGTATATTGGAAAAGTCTCTGTCTCGTCAGCCAACGATTTATAGCATGTTGACTGGACGCACACCATGAATTCCTTTGTTGTATGATTAACATGATTGAAGGAAGTTCCAACGAAGTTCCACTTATTCTGCTCTAGATCAATCCGGTCAACCTTTCGTTTGATTACAAACGCGCCGTCCACTGTGCAGTCATCCATGAACACCTGAAAACGGACAGGGACTTTGAACACGGTTGACATTCTAATTATAAATTCGTACGCACATGATCAAGTCCAATCGCCCCGAATTGGACTCGCTACATAAGCTAAGATTACACCTGTTGAAAATACCCGTGTTTTTTCCAGACCCGTGTCAAACCTTTGTGTACGAAAATCCCGGCGAGAGGTGGTCACACCACTACATTGTAGTTAAGTAGCCCGGCGACAGTTGCGCTGCATGCACTGACTCTTCGGTCATTTCTGTATTGGCACAAATTGTTGGAGGCGCGAAAACGACGTCACTTTATGGCTGCCCATCTGTCGCCGTGCGAAGAACTGACGAACACACGGGGATTTCGAAAAGCACGGCGAGATTGCCGTGTTTGAAAAACCCGTGTTTTTCAGACACGGGTTTCTTGAAGCCCGGCAATTCATAGGTGTGACCGCAAAAAACCCGGGGATTTTATGTACATGTAGTGTAACCACGGCTATTGATGTGATTTCCACCAATTGCGAAGATGTGGTCAGTTTCAGTCGGCAATCGGTCGGCGACCGGAATTATTTCCTTGCGATCGTATTCAATCGCAGGTAGAATAAAAGGGCGGTGCACACGTGCGACTAAAATGGGGCGACTACTACGTCGCATGCGATAATTTGCCTTTGAGGTCGATCAGTGATGTCATCCGCGACGTCACTGATCTTCCGCGACGTCACTGATCTTCCAAGGAAGCATTTGTCGCGAACGAGTCAACAAAAACTAAAAAAAATAAAAATATGTTCAGTGGTCGCTCCTGTGGTCGCAAGGCCGGTCGCCTAGAAAATCGCACGAAAAATCGCAAGTATGCGCCGCCCTTTAGCAATCAGCCTACCATAATGCTGGCTGCAAATAACAAGGCTCACCTCCACCATTTCTATGGAAAATGTGTCCGAGACCCACGCAAACTCCAAGATAGCAGGTTGCAAAGCAAGTCGCAACGCAGAAAATCAATGGGTGCCGGATTTCTAGCTTCAGAGGTAGTTCCACCTATCTTAAATTTGTGGGTTTTTGAGACACTGGTCTTCCCCGTGCTTGAAAAAAAACCGCCACGCGCTTACACCTATTTTCAGTACATACTATTAACACGGCGGGTTTTTTTGGTTTATAGCGCATACGCAATACGCAACACACTTACCGCGCCATCTGTCGCCGGGTTTGATAACTAGTAATTGCCGGGTTTGATGACCAGTAATTGCCGAAGTTATTGTGCTTACACCAATCTAAAAAGCCCGGGTGACACACGTGACTGAATTACCCCCGGCGAGCTCGGCGGGTCAAATACACACGCTGGGCCGATTTCACAAAGGGTGTTTAAGACTTAGACGCGTGTAACTTCACTAAATGCACACTCTTCTGCCATGCATTTGACGAAGTTACACGCGTCTAAGTCTTAAGCACCCTTTGTGAAATCGGCCCGGGGTTTTCAAAGAGGGGTCTATATGGACACTGCAAAAAATATTTGTACGCGCAAGAAACCTGGGGTTGTGGATTTGGAATAGGTGGAAATACAGCTATAGTCTCTAGTGAAAAAGGATGTCGTGTTCATCGTATTCTTACCCTTAAATTCTTTACACCAATTTGATTTCCACTGTATCCAGAATATTTAAAAAGTATACCACCAGGCCCTGTTGGGTACAGGAAGAATAAAAGAGTAGCACTGAGGCCGAGGTTTACACCCAAGGGGACTCGGATATCGCCCGTACTGGCCGTTATCTCATATGCTCCCTGCTCTTTTCCGCATGGATCAGCAGCGAATACCATTTCACCGCTAGTTGTCTCGAAATTCATATTGTTTCCCGACAGATCGCGGCCCTTTGTGTCCGCATTCAAAGGCCAGAAACCAACTGGTTTTGGAATTACTGCAAAAAAATAATACAGAGAGATTTAGTGTGAACAAAGAGTACTTTCACGTACAGCCGCATTTTCCTTTCAAGGTCTCACACTGGACAGTTCTGAAGCCGGTTCAACACGGTTCAGAATTGTGCTTAACCGCCAAAAATGACGGCGGTTTGGTTTGTTGGCACAAGTAAGTGAAAACACGTTGTGGATAAGGTGGTGATGCGGTTGTCAGCAAGGTAGACATGCGGTACAACTGTGGTCAAACGTGGTGATAGAAGGGTGATGTACGGTGTAACACGGTCATGTACGGCCCGTATGCGGTCTAGAGGATATTGCGAGGTGACCAGAAGGTGTTGGGGGCCAATAACACGGTAGCCATTTTTTCTGCGGTTCTGACGGGTAGTGAAAGGTAGCAACTCGGTGATTCCCGGTTTTGAGAACCGCCGTGAAAATTTCAAACATTTTGAAAATAATCCTGCGGTTCAAAAACGAGGTGGTGGTCAATGGCGAACACCCTCGTGGTGTCTAGGCGGTGTCATTGAGGTTCAGCACGGTTTTGAACCGTGCTGAACCGTCGTAACCGC
Source organism: Notospermus geniculatus (assembly GCA_002633025.1). Lineage (NCBI taxonomy): Eukaryota > Metazoa > Nemertea > Pilidiophora > Heteronemertea > Lineidae > Notospermus > Notospermus geniculatus. The sequence goes on along the minus strand of NMRB01002608.1, from coordinate 5,653 downwards.
CCTCGTGTGAGGCCTGCTTAAGCTAAGCGCACATGTCCGACAAAAAGCCTTCCGAAATGTATACGTTTACCGGATCCGTTACCGGATTAATATGGGACACATTGATTGACACTTGCCACCGCACATGGCCGTTATTATCATCCGGAACGAATTGAGTAACGCATGCGATATCGGACGATTGGAACATGTTCCATTCATCCGTCAAAAATAACTGTTGCCGTCCGGTATTCGGAAGGAATTCCTTTATAATGACGTAATTTTGGGATAACCCTTCGATTTTCCCAGTGAAGGAAAAACTGACATCCGTCGGTGCTGCGAATTTTAACGCATACATGTGCGCGGTGTTGCCGTGCGTTAAAGTGCATCCTGTGAACGGATCCGGTAAACGTACACATTTCGGAAGGCTTTTTGTCGGACATGTGCGCTTAGCTTTAGGGTAGGAACACACCTAACGCGATTCGTTGACGCATGCGACAACGCCTTTGTTATTTTCCGCCGCACTGCACGCAAACAATTGCGTTGACGCATGCGTCGCCCTATCGCATGCGAATCGCGTTAGGTGTGTTCCTACCCTTAGGCTTTACTTCATTCGGTTCTGCCATCGTATAATCAAACGCAACACAACAAACACTAGGTTTTCTCTACCCTCACCACACCAACACACATCGGTGCATGTAATCTACTTCAATCGGTTCGGTCATCGTACGAATAATGGAAATAGGAGAGAAAACAACAGTCCTTTCTATCCAATCAGCTGACTCGGACAGAATAGGCTACCGAATATCGTATAGTGAACAATGGACACAAAAGAACGAGTAGGCTACTGGTATACCGAACGCGATTCCTCTACGATTCGTATGCGAATATCGTATCCGACACCCTGTGCGTTGATGCATCCGTCAACGCACATGATGGAGCAATGGCTTTTCCCTTGGATGCGTAGACCGAGTGCGATCCGCTGTGCGTTGACGCAATGCGTCCAAAAATGATTGAAAAATTTTCAATTTTTCAGTCGACGCATTGGTCAACGCACAGGTTTTGAAGGTGGCACTGGTGTGCCTCGTCACTTCTATTCATTGGATGTTGCTCAGCAACGCACAGCATACGCAGAGGCGACGGACACGAAATCGCATTGGGTGTACAGTGTTTTTCTGTGCGATTTTTTTAAAACGACGGACAGGCATCGCAGAGGACGACGGATCGCGTTCAGTATACCCGTAGTCTACACTACTGCACTCCGGATTAGATGTCGTCTGTAACATTAATGCGAACGAGAAAAGTGTTGTTGGTCAATCCTTGGAGGAATTATACTGCTGTCAGTATAATTCCTCCAAGGTCAATCTGAAAACCTGGAAAATGATCAAGTTTGATGTTCGCCACAGCTCAACATTTCGGGGACGCAGATTCGGCCAGTCAGAGAAATTAACCCCTCTTCAGAGAATGATTAGCACTGCACAAAGGAAAGATGGGGTAACATTTATAAAAGTTAGCAAATGCTTTTACTTCAAGTTTTGTAATATACATGTATTTACATTGAACTTCGCTGTGGAAATCTCAAGTAAAAGCATTTGCTAACTTTTATGAATACTAGCCCATATCTTTACTTAGGTGTAAATCAGTTGGTCGATGTTTGCAGTGATTTTTTACCTCCGTCGATAAGTTATGATGTGAGGATTGACACTAAACTGCAGCCCATGTTGTCAGTCCGCAGACACCCTGTTGACATATCAACAGAATTTGCGGCAAAAAGGCTGTTGGTTTGAGGAACTTCTTACCTTTTCTACAGACACCGCGGGGACAGTGCCACGACGTGATTACTAATAAAAACAACAACAACCTCATTTTCTGCTGTTGCATGATGAGTACAGGCGAGAATGACCGCTGTATCAAGGTATCTCCTCCGATGAACGCGCCAAAGTAAGCCCAAACTCGAGTCAGAAACACGATTTTTCTCCAGATTCTATTCGAAGAGAACTGCCGAGGCAACGCATGTCGACCATCATGGCCTACCATGTGTCTGTACTACGTCACACTTCGTACGCACAAACCCATGGAGAACTTCGCCAGGATTTCTGTTTCTCTCGCACCTCGAGTTGCGGTGCACCAATCAGAACACTTGTTAGTCCACCTCGCTCGCAGGTTGGCAACAAGCCAATTAAACCAACCGCTGTATATTTTGTGGTTGGAAAGTATTAGGAATGAGGATGGTCAGCCATTCTATCAATTGCGATTTACCCACTACTCGCATGAACTATGCTGTTGAACAAAAATAACGCCAATTTTCTGAACCAGAGAAGTTAAGTGTACAGAAAAACTGACGTGGTATTTAGAAATGTTCAGGTTTATTGCAAATGTTAACGATCTATGTTGAAAAACGAAAACTAACAGCGGGAGTCAGTCCACAAACAGGAACATCCGGTTGGAAACAGCTTACCACAGCGAAGTTCGTCAAGGGTTTGTGCGAGTGTAGTCAGAGGGCGGAGCGATGTCACAACGCTTGGTAGTCAAGATGCATGTCGTCCTGCTACTTATCTGCCGTTGGTTGAAACAAATTGTTCGGCTACTACACCGGATACTTTACAAGTGCTTTCTGAATCCGCAGAGTGCTGTCATTTCCTGACATTCTCGCGGTTCATGTGAATACCTGAAGAAAAAAATAATCATTACATATGTTTACACTCTGTTAATGGCATTTCACTAACTTTAAAAGCCAATTCAAACTTTGAAATGCGAGCAAAAGTAATTTACGAATGAAAATTGTTATAAATGGAAAAGGTAGGAAACGGACGTCGATTGCAATGCGGAAAAGTATGAATGGGCCTTAATTGGCACGGCACGCATTAAGTTCGCGAAATGTGTGAAACGAATGTAAAAAATGCCTGTCACCAACAAAACATTTATGTGCACTAGCAAGACCCGTGCTGCGCAAGGTTGTGCCCGAGCTAGTGAAAGATGTTATACATGTAGTTCGTCATTGACGGTTAAAAGAATGGACATGAATATACCGGTAGTCACAGTGATGTTTCATTTTCATTCAATTCCTCTCCAGATTTACATATTGTATCAAAAAGTAACTGATATCAAAAATAGATAAGTGAGGACTTCCACACAGTCAGTTCGCGTTGATCTGGAGAACAGACCACGTTTTTCAAATCCAAAGTTTACTCGAACAAATAACTATACGAATTAGAAAATTGGCTTGGTTATAAAGTTTGATTTGCTCTTCAACTTGCTTTTTAAATGATATGAATCGGGCGAGTACTTTTGACGTTATGAGACATTTATTGGAGTGAGTCATGGTATTTCTGAAAATGGAGTTGTTCACTTTTCCTCTCTTATCTATTTTTGCTGATACCGTAGAGTCGGTTCTATAACATCAATCCGAAATTCAAGATTAGCCACGCCCATTTCACTACGTAGTGGTCACATGTTGGTCAAGACCGACATTCGTGACGGGGATTTGAATGGGCCGTCAGTACTATAGGTGCTAATACGGATTGTGGTTTCATGGAATAGAGATCCATTTCACCATTCAAGAATTCCACGGCTCTGTTGTCAGTGGTTGACAAAAGCTTTGGATTTTGCGTGCGTGCGTGAGTGCATTCTTTATTGATACAGGTTGTTTTCTGCGGCATTTGACTGACAACATAGGCGTAGTGATATCCCACCACCTCATGTCTTATTCGCAAGAAACTGACCAGGCCTTCTCCTGTGCGCCATTGGTCAATCAATGCAGGCGGGAAACCGGGCTCTGACATCGTAATGAACTGGGCCGGGACTTCGGCATATAATGCATTGATGTTATAGAACCGACTCTACGGTATCAAAACAAAACAGATAATCGCCCAGTCTGCTTCAAAAGTCTGGGAAGGGAGAGATGGTTTCGGGGATGGTTTATTTTCTCATCAAACTATAGCAAAAAATGTAGATTAAGGGAGTACACGGCTGCTTTGGCGATTACATAAAGCCACTGTGCAGCTTCTCAATGCCCTATCTTCCCCTAACCACTCTGGATTCCTTCAATCTTTGGGCGTATTCGAATCCCTGCACTAGTGTTGATATCGACACTAGTGCGAGTCTCGAACGTCGAGAATTGACACGGGAACGGCGTTCGCGAACAAAATTTTCACTCCCCACTTTTTGGAGGGTGAAACGGAGAACACCGAGAACAAAGATGGCGGCCAATGTCATTGACGACGAAATATCGTAAGTTAATTTCGATAAAACCTCGTGTGTTCCTTGAATATGAGACGTTCCTGCCTGCAGTAATGTAATTTGTAATGTGGGTCCTTTTTCTAGGCCTTGTCTTCCATTGCTCTTCTCCTATTTTGTTCGCTGGTCAGTGCTTTGCAACCCCTCTTTTCCCATTAGTAGACCCTTTTCCTTGGAGGACAGGGTTCCTCTTTTTTAGGCCTTTGTCTTCGTCCATGGTCTGTTTCTAAATTTTCGTTGGTCAGGTTTTGTAGGTGCTGTTCACCTAGGCTTTCTTTCTTTACTGTTGCCCCTTCATTTCTTATTATCTCTTTCTTCATTTCTTTTTCTAGGCCTAATTTTTTATCACTTCCTCATTCATTTGTTTAATATAAATTACTCTTACTATAGTCTTGGGGTATTGTACTGTTAGTATAATTATACTGTTAGTTTAATTCCTCCAAGCTACAATGTATATTATACACCCTTCCTTTCAGCCTATTCAAGCCTTACATTCACTAATTACATTTCTGTTAGGTTGAGCAACCACTTTTTGGGGCTTGTATTCTTTCCTTAATTGCTGTCACGTCCTGTTTGGATGGGATACTTCTAATCTACATTTGGGTTTCAGCTCAGACTGTTCTAGAGTTTCGGATTGTAAAGTTCCAGCCTGAAGAAGACCCCGGTTGGGGTCGAAAATTCGCAAACACTCTGGAAATTGCCTTTTCATTTATCATATATTGTGTGTCAATTTTTGTGCTTTTCTCCTCTTTGGGTCAACCCGTGGATATAGTCACGATTGGAAAAAATGACCTTTCCTCCAACAAAAATCTGATTTTGCACAGGGTCATAGCCCGCAGCATTACATCCGCCATGTTTAGCAACGACACCCGATACCTGGCGCCGCGCACTTCCTTGTTCGGAACCTCAACACGGGAACACTGCTCCTGGGTCACTCGAGAACAGGGATTCGAATACGCCCTTTGTCTCATGTAGCATAACGTAGTGCAGACTGTGAGGTATCGCCTCGAGTAAGATGAATGTAACTTGATTAAATCTGTCCAACGATGAGATAGCCACGGGCGAAATTGACAAACTACATCTCCTTTCTCAAGTACACAACCATCATTACGTATAGGCAACATTATCGTATCTGATGCGGCGGATATCGGAGTGGATTGAATTGGGTCCATGGAGTATGAGCCAATAGAACGAGCGAAGAAACAATCTGGCAGATTCTTCTTCAAATGCTGCTTCAGTATTTGTATTTTGGATATAAACAAAATCGCGACCTCCTGTCGACGGCTTCCCTCTGTTGATGTAAGGTGAGCTCGGGTCGGGTGGTCGTTGTAAGCCCTTCCTTCCTTGGTTCGCACACACAGAAAAATACTTTACATTCATTTCTCTAAGACCAGTGCATTATATCCTTATGCACCTCCCTCCGCTTTAATATGAATGAGGT
>NMRB01002607.1:85821-97931 GCA_002633025.1 Notospermus geniculatus | reverse complement strand
TGGGTGTATCTGTCCTGAGCAACCTGGTGTCTCCCATGCAGTTGGTTTGGTGTCTCCGCCGCATGCAGATTTCGCTGGTTTTCGCCCAGTGATAGAGTACAAGCTCGCTCCATACAATACATACAGCGATAGTTTCCCAGTGACGTAGTGAATACTCCATGGTGTGGTGATGACTGATTTGTCTGGGTGACAGTAATTAACACTTAACTGAAAAAGTGAATTGACGGTGGGAATTTATCATGAAAGACTAGCATTTTGTAATAACTGAAGCTTGAAAATATTTTCCTAGTCCCTTTAAGCCGTAGGTCTCGGCTACAGTAAAACCGTTTTTTTCTTGAAAGCGATCGCAGCGCCCTCTATTACCTTAATTCGTGCTGAGGCATGACGGGACATCACCATGCACCAATCAAAGTGTGCTGCAATTGTGCAAACTGATTATGTCATAGGATGGATACCTGCATGTTCTGGTGTACCATGTCAAACAATCAATCAATGCCAATGTTGCTGAAACACACAAACACATTGCTCAACAGAGTGAAGACAAACCCCTCCTTGCACTATTTCATGATGGACTCTCACTGTGTCAGTGGTTGGATGGTTACTTTCTGACTGAAATGCCCACAGCTCAGCTGTAGAAATGACAAGCGTTTTTCAAAAGCTGAGTCCCTGACGCAGGAAATGGTCTTCCACCACGACTGTTAGAACACAATAGGTCTTTTCACTGCTTGCTCTCCAGTCGCCTGTCCAATTCTCCGCGATTTGATTGGCTACTTGGACCCGTANTTGGCTACTTGGACCCGTATGACGACATACTAATTTGCATATGATTGGATCTTTAGTCAAATATTTACTGATTACGGGAATGAGTTAATAGAAGTAATTAAGCTGTCCGCTTTGTTTCTGGTCAGCTGTAGTGAAAGTGGAGTCCTAAATCTATGTAACAGACAAGAGCAATTAGTGAGTTCTGAAACGTGTGACGAATGGTTGACAAGTTTGTTCAGACAATGCCAATTTCGGCCTCGCTGAGGGTAGTTTCCCCGATCTTCCAACAGTAAGACAAACCTTTTTGCGAATAACTCAACGTTGTTACACAGATCACTTCTTTATGATTAATATAAACCAGGTAGGCGAACAATACAGGCCGCAGGAAGTTCTAATAACTCATTCCCAGGTTGAACATTTTTAGGTCGTTTCCGCGTTAATGTACTGTTTTTAGACCAGAAATCCCCGTTTGCTTGAAGCTGCCGATAGAGGACGCGGCGGTATGGATTCCAGTTCTAACAGTCGTGCCACGTCTTCCCTTTTTGGCTTTCATCGGTACAGGGCGCGCTCGTGAAGAACCCGAGAAATTCTAGGCCTACGAAGATTCTTATCTTGGAGACACTGATTAATGGCATGCTTGACGCCTGACTTTTACTTCGTGGATTATTTGGGACCAAAGGTCAGTGAGACTTACCATTTGTGACCGTTTTTCATCGATTTTCATGATTAAATTATTATAAATAGACTTCTTGTCGTTCGTGTGACTTCCTTCTCGTTTGTTGTCATCACAATAGAGTTGGAGCATTTCTTAGAGAGGTTTGGTGTAACACAAGCCTTATATTGCACATGCATAGGCCTACTAGTGCCGCAGTCATAGCAGTGGGGTTCGTATAATGCTTCATACGATACCATAGTGAGATGAGAGCAACAAAAAATATTCCTCTCGTCCTGTCATTTTAAGGACATGATGGGAAAATTAATTATGTACCAATTTCGTTGGGTAACATGATTGCTATTCTGATATTTGCCTTAGGTGTATTTTTCTCTCTCGCAAAGACTGTTTGTCATGACGGAATCCTACATTGATTAACATTGATGATCACGGATCAACGTCATTTTATATCTTCATGTACACATGCAGTCAAGAGGGGAACAGTTTCTATATGGTATGTATATAACGTGTAGATCCACATGTAGGAAAACCATGACACAGTTCATAATTACTAAGGCTTTTTACACGGTGCGGGTGCGTTCCGGACCGAGACCAGGTCGAGGTTTCGGTTATTTTTCCCCATGTAAAAAAGGTAGTATCCATTCTATGGACTCAGTCCAAATGGACTGAGTAACTTGGACCGAGCGTGCCAAAATGTGAAAAAAGCAAGAAACAAGCCGTTTTGTAGATAATATGAAAGGATACTGCTTAGGCACTGATAAGACTAATAATCCCCCTCATTTTTCTCCAGCATAATCGTACGAAAGCAACAGAATAAGCAGAAAAAAGCGAGTTTAGTGTGTTACGTTCCAATTACATTCTGCACTTTAGAATCAACACTTCTGGGTATCGGTATTTCCAGGAAATATCGTGGGGACGAGGCAGCGCCAATTCGAATGCAGCCATTGTTACAACAGAAGGCGCTCCTTCATAAACATCGCACCAATCTGTTACGCCGTGCTCACAGGATTGTGGGTAATCAAGGTGGCGTCGGGTGATTGACAGCGATCTACTTTCTTGGCTGATCATGTGACCCCTCCATCCCTGTATTTTCTAGGATCAAAATACCTATAAACCTCGCTTATTATGAGACGTGTTACTTGCTATTATATAATTACATGTATTCACAAAAAATCTGCTATTATTTTTGCGTTAAACAAAGAATATCAAGTCAATAACTTGGATTTATTTTTCGGCCAAGATTCCTACGCTGTGATGAGGTCGCGGACGTACACGTCGGCCAAATCTGGCTGATGTGATGCGTTCCACGGCTACATAGGTCTGTGCAAAAGCAGTCTCACGCAAGCAGTCTCGCGCAGCCTGTGTGGACACAATGGAATGCAGCGGGCTGTATGGGATCAGACATCTGCCGTCTACACTCAAGCGTGGCCGGCATGCACGGCCTGCTTCACGTGTGTATAGGAGCAACCTTTGGAACGAGTCATCGCATCGCATTCCGTCAATCGTTACCTCGAAAGGCGTGCCATATGACGTGACGTCGTCATGTTTTGTTACTATTTATAGACTGAGGTCGGAGCGCTATTGGTTTGATGTAACTTGGGGATTGCAGTTCGTCTCAGCGAAGTACAAAATGTTATAGTTTCCTTTTTCACGTTCTACATTATTAAAGATAACCATTTCTTACCAATTATTTATGGTGATAACATTCATTATTATTGTTTATATCTTTTTTGGCAATCAGTCCAAGTCACTCAGTCCATTTGGACTCGGTCCATAGAATGGATACTACCTGTAAAAAAGCGAAACAACTGACCTGCACCTTCCTCGGGACAGGTCAGTTCCGCGCGCAAGTCTCGGGCACGGAGTAGGTAGGTTGAAGAAAGTGACGGTAAGTTCTTCTCTCTTGTAAAAACAAACCGACCTCCACCGGCCTCGGATTACGCACGCTGCATGAATGAGTGACTCGCGGTACTTGCTGTCAGTCCCCCGTCACGAAATCATTTGCGAGATTTCTCAGGCATTGTTCATGCTGTCAGTTTATCTATTTAAGTGATATTTCCGGAATTTTTTGTACACTCATGATCAAAAGTTTATGGACACCACTTTTCCCGCGTTTTCTCAAAAATCTGGGGCTATAATGGGACAACCACCACGAAAATGTAGACAAATCCATTGGCTATCAGATTATGTTAATTTTGTTCACAGATATTATGACGTAATGATGCTATGATGTAATTTCTAAGACCACCTTTTTTCACATTTTTGGTTACCACCTTTTTCTCGTTTTTGTTCTCAACACTATCATTCAGGCCAGTACTCAAAACATTCTGTGTCGAAATTTCATAAAAAAATCCAAAAGGAAATGCACTTTTATCGCGTTTTTCTTGGCATATCAGCTTGGCCAAGGCTTGGGACTCGACACCACCTGAAGTAATCACTGAAACGGCCCCTCTTGTCTGAGTGCACTGTCATGGAAGTCTTGAGGCCTAGTGGCACAATGTTACATAACATGGGACAAACCTTTTGTGGACAGCCACACAAGACTTGCCGTTCTCATTTTAGTTTAGTACTGAGTTATGAAACTGAAAGGACACCGAAGTGAATGGTTTGACTGGCCTTTTGTCATTTTATAAAGCTGTACCTCAGGTTCTTTTAATTATTGACCTATTATAGAGTATGACAAGTGAGCTCCATAATATGAAGATCAGCCACCTAGGCATCTGCTTGGTTGCAGTTCGTGAATAAGGTCCCTGCACATTAGGTTACAATGACAAAATTATTAGTGAACACCCCATCATGTGTAATGATTGCCCGGACATGGGGCCATCTCATGAATAGATTCGGCTTGTTCAACACTGGTCAAAAACTGACAGACAAAAACGCGATAAAAGTGCATTTCCTTTTGATTTTTTTTTTATTTCGATCAGGAAAGTCTTGAAGACAGGCATGACTGATAGTGTTGAGAAAAAAAACAGGGAAAAAAGTGAAAACAAAAAAGTGGAAAAAAGGTGGTATTAGAAATTACATCGTAGCACCATTACGTCATAATATCTGTGAACAAAACTGACATCATCTGATAGCCAAGGCTGTTTTCTACATTTTGGTGGTGGTTGCGCCATTATAACCCCAGTAGTTTTTGAGAAAACGGGGGAAAACCGGTGTTCATAAACTTTTGACCATGAGTGTACAATAACTGTAAATAATGTCGAAAGGTTCTGCAATCGATCATACTTGACACTAGATGGCGTTATCTTCTATAACACAACTAGCGCAGGTGCTAGGTTTCCATCTTGAAAGTAGTGCAGATTACTACATTTTGGTAAAGGTTTTTAACAGTCGTGAACAGGCCAGCCGTTTCACCGCCAACCCAGTGGCATCTACGCTAGATGATAGATGATGTTGAAAAGTGGTGCTGTTGGGTTCGAGGCGAATATTTTCTGACTAAAAGGGCTTCGTGTTGATAACAAGTGGTATTACTAATAGAAATGAACTGAATACTAATTAGAAAGAATTGTGTGATTAGGCCGACCAAACTATTTCTACATGCGCGCCGGCAAAATCCAAAATGGCGGCCTACCACCTATGCTAGTGGTGAAATGAGGCACGATATTTCGCCGCTAGTGTCAAGTGTGGCAATCGATAGGAGATTGATATGCGCCATCTATTGGCACATGCATTTGAACGAACCGACCTCGAACTAGATCGAGGCCAGTTACCGAAGCCGCACCGTGTAAAAGTGATCAATCCATCCTGAAACGAACCCGCCCGAGGAGAGTGGAGGTAGGCCCCTAGGTTTCCACGAGCACGCACCGTGTAAAAAGTCCTGTCATGTTGCCACATTTACAGAGTCAGGAACAACATAAATCAATCTGATACGCCGTCATTGTCATTTGTTGCTCGGTTGATTGGCAATTTCACAAGAGGCAGATGTGCCGGGATGACTAACGTTTAATCGGGGCTTATGCTGATGCCATTAGATTAAAAGAATGGCCAAGTCTCTCGATCTGCTCATTGTGTACAGGACAGTTCAGCTTAATTTGTAATGAATCATGTCGCGCGTTGTTCTTACAAGAGACCTTATGTATCAAACTCCAACTTATTGATTAGTTGCATAAATAACAGGCTCTAAACCTGACGTTAAGCAGAGAGACGACCAACAAAATCATGATGAAGACTGCTAACGCAGGACTTATTACTACCATCAATCCTTCTGAAACGTTTCACAAAAATTCAATCGTGAGTTCACTGGTTTCCACATCGTCCCATGACGAAAATCCCTATGAGAGCTGGGAATATCGCCTTTCCGCGCTTCTCTGGAAATGGGTATCACCATATTTGATTGCTTTAGGGACTGCTTTAAACACATTGACGATCTTCGTCCTCCTGAGGCGGAAGTTCGGGAAATCATCGACCAGGGTGTTACTTATCACACTTGCAGTGGCAGACACCGGTGTGTTATGGACTGGACTTCTAAGACACTGGCTTAGGGACAGGTTTGGAGTAGATGTGCGAGTCACTGCGTCTGCTGTTTGTAAGATACAACTTTTTTCAACGTACTTCACTTTCCAATTTGCCAGTTGGAACGTTGCATTTTTGACAGTTGAAAGAATGATATCTGTTTGTTATCCCCTCAAAGCATCAACCGTTTGTTCAAAGAGATCCACCGCTATAGCTCTTGTATGCCTATTTATCATTCTTGTTGCCTTGAATTCACATTTTTATTTCTACAGACGTTTGAAGGACGGCATTTGTTACCACGACGAATATAATGAAGCACAGCATTTTTTCTACACTATCATCTGGACTTTTGTCGACCTCCTGATACAGTCGGGTCTCCCATTCCTTGTCATCATTTCTTGCAATTGTGCCGTTTTATCCACGGTTGTCAAGGGGCATATAATGCGACGAAAAATGCAGAACATTCAGCGCATCTCGGATTGCAAGTCATCTCATTTGACGAGTATGACCTACATGTTGACCATCGTCAGTGTAATGTTTATTGTGCTCACTTCGCCTGCCAAGGTCTTTTTGTTTGTTGAGGGTCTAATGGACGACACCACCCACGAACAAAACGACCACACACTAGAAATCATTTATACCTTGACAAGCCTTATTGCTTATTTGAATAACACCATCAACTTCCTTTTCTACTGCATTGGTGGAACTCAGTTTCGACGAGAGGCATTGAAAGCGTTGTATTTCCCAGCATGTCGCAACCTGCTTGGATAATATAGTGACAAGTTTGAAAATTGAAAACTTTGAAAAGAAAGGGAGTTAATACTTAAACGTTGATGGCGTGGAAGATAATTTTTTATCCCAAAATTTAAACTACAATTTGTTTTACATGTGTCTATAATTTTTTCCCGCCAATGTCTCTTTTCGCTTGTGAATGCCAAATTCCTGATATTTCAGTTTATCATTTATTATCCAAGCTTCGTATGTCGTCCAAACACGCTTCATTTTATTTATAATGATCATCTACTTTGAATTAAATATGCATTTTCCGCAAAAATTACTTTGTTGATTAAAAAAAGTGCAATGAAGGATTGTGTCCCTAAAAAACAAAAGGCACAGAATAAGATCGGAAACGTCCGGTAATTATCGGAATGATGCGGTGAATTCGTGATCAATCGGCTAACATCGAGCTAAGATATGATCGTCGCCATTTTGTGCCTGATTCAAAGTTTCAGTGGGGCGTACTAACCACTGATTGAACGATAGTAGCTGGATTGAATTGAAAACCCAGGGGCAACCGCAAACAAAGCGAATCGTCCAAAAGCAGCCCAGCCGCAACTGCTGTGACTGCCCTGACGACGACCTGCTCACAATAGACTAGGACCATTTCCCAAAAATGTGCATGAATTTTGCCATTTAAGGGGTCAAAATAGGGGTCAAACGTCATCAAGTGCAAATCTATATTTTTTCTGTAAATGCACCATTCGGTATGTCCTGTATATTTATGGAAGCAAAAGTTGAAGTTTTCTATGTTGGAGTGAGATAACAGCATTTTTATTTTCAAAACTAAAGGAAAATGCATAACAATGGGAACCCGCTCACCGACAGGTCGGCGCTGCGAGCGCTTGTACCTAAACGACGTCACTGACGTCATTTTAGGCGTCATTGACGTCATGTTAGTGCTGACGTTGCGTCATGAAAAAATTGCCTGTACTTTCTACAGGAAAAATGGCACAAAAAAGACGTTGCTTTTATCGCCATTGTATCTCTTCATTTTAAGAAAAAAAAGGAATGAGATTAAACGAAAATTTCATCTGCAACACGATGATGTAAGTTTTACTGTCGGGCGACCAACACAAATGGTTTATTTTCACGCCAGAAATATATGGAAATAAACGTTACAAAAACAGAGACTTCGGTACAAACGCTCGCAGCGCCACGTCGTGACGTTAGTGTGGGGGTTCCTAATTATATGAAAAAAAAACATGTCACTGAAACGATCGTAGAGCTGTAGACCTCTATGGCTAATGCGAGTGCACTATATACGTCAACGGATGATGATTCTCTCGCAGTCCATGAGCCTAAATCTTCTTTTGACACCATTCTCCTAATTTACCAAGGAACCTGCCTGCGTGACTTCGGATCAGCTTTTCAAAAGCATGGTGATGTTTTGGCACGCTTTTCCAATACACGTCCACGTGAATATGATTGAAATGTCGTTTAGAAAACTCAGATATATTCAACGTTCCTCCAAAATAAATACAAAAATTCATCTGTCAGTATGCCGACTCGGTTGTCTATTTCTAGTAGTGTCATTGTCTCTCTCGCTGTTTCAACTTCGCGTGTATTATTATATTAATACATCGAATTTATATATAGACGAAAGAATACTTTGGTCAAATATACAATATTATGTAGATCGAAATTCTCACGGACATACGTGCTATGAAGTTGTGTTAACATTTATGCACATACTGTGATCTACAGCACGCAATGAGGCCCAATGGGTGAATGGCCTCCTGGGTGACCCTAAATGCCACCCAGGACAAAACTGGGTGACTCGAAACGTGCCCCAGAAGGCTTGTTGTACTTGACTCGATGACGCGATGACTCGATGGCGCGATGACTCGATGACCACCAAAATTATTCAATGAAATTCAGCTGGTTATTTCTAAGAAGTGGTATGGGTCAACGGCGGAAGTGGACCGACGTAGTGTCCCCAGCTACCAAGAAATTGTAGTGAGGTTGATATTCAGCGTAAATCATGAAATGAAGGGTAGCCTCGAACTAGGCCTATAGCTCCTAAGTCCTTGAGAATTTACTATGGGTCCCTTTTGAAAAGTTGTTGGAATTGGTCTTGTCTCCCTATTGCACACCCCGGAGGAGGTATAGCGGTAATTTTCAGCCCTTTTGAGCATTGATCCTACTGCATGTTCTATGCGGGAAGTTTCCCAATGTGTCAGAGCTGCCACGCAAAAAGTAAATTCATGAAAATGACGAAATGCACCCGTGCTGTTCATGTACTTCATGACGTCATCAGGTTTGTGGTCACTTGCATCTTGGCAAGACGCACGTGACAATCTTGGACGAAAAGTTTCAGATCTTGGAACAAATTTTTACAATTCTTTGATATTTTTTATTATGTAATGAAGATTAAATTCTTGGACTGTACTTCTTCAAAACACTTGAACGAAAAAAACACAGTTTTGAATGAATTCCGCTGCTTCACGCACAACCACAACCATGCATTCTAAACGCCAATGACGTCACGGCTTTAGAGTTATACTAAAAATGGGAATAGGTATGCAGTTTAACATGTCTAACGATGGTTATAAAAATATGCCGGAGGTGGCTTATTTCATCTTCCTAAAAATGTTGCATCGTAGCCCAGTGTTTTGAAGTGGAACTCGAATTAAAATAAGGCATGGACCCATCAATATACAGGATATTTAATTGGCCTTCTTCGCGCCTTCGAGTCATCGCGCCATCGAGTCATCGAGTCAAGTACAACAAGCCCCCAGAACAAGGCTGGGAGACCCTTACACCCCACACGTCACCCAGTTTGAAAATCGCGCCATTTTAAAACCTGCGCCCGATTGGTACGCTGTCCGTGTAGACTTGCTGAAAACCAATTCTGATGTTTCGAGCTGTCTTTCACCTTCAGCAGTCAGCCTGTACTCATCACTCCGACATTAGGCCTAGAGTCCCGTTATACAATGGTCGTCATCCTTCAGAGGATAAGTGAATTGGGATCCCTGAAAGCTTAAAGGAGCACGGTATGCGATCTCTCACCAGTATTTTGGCTGCCGACGTACAGGGAGCCACCTGCGGCAGCAATACAAACTACAAAAACAAACTACGAAATGCTCGCCGACAACGTAGTCAGTCCGTGAGGTTGGAGATTGGCCCGCACGGCGATGGTCGCACCGGCTGTCGAGAAAAAGTGGCAATACTGGGCTCCTTTAAGCGTGAGGTAAGAACGAATTCCCGGAAGAAATTGCAGTGAACAGGACGGTGTCAGTTCATGATCATCGCTATTTACTGCGTGATTGTTCCCAAAACCGAGGGCAAAAGTGCTCCTGCACCTGTCCCACTTATTTCTGGCAAAAATAGCCATTTTTGACTGAGGATAAGAGGCATAATTCCATTTTGGGGCAAAAATATCCCACGCCCGTTTCACTTGCCGCCATTTTGGAAGCCATTTTGGACGAGTAATTTTTTCGTTACCCTCGACTGGTCATGGGATGGTCGGGCCGGGAAGATTGGACGCCATCTTAGTGGCACAGTTAGGCAACTCCGGTAGATTTTGCACTTCGATTGCACCTAGGGTCGCCCGAGTTCAACTCGAGTTGCAATCGAAGTCAGCCTAAAGCGCGGCGCACACTAGCGATTTTTCGAGCGATTTTCTAGGCGATCGGCCTTGCGACCACAGAAGCGACTGAACATATTTTCAGTTTTTTTACTTTTTGTTGACTCGTTTGCGACAAATACTTCCTTGGAAGATCAGTGATGTCGTGGATGACATCACTGATCGACCTCAAAGGTAATTATCGCAGGCGACCTAATAGTCGCATCGGTAGTCGCCCCCATTTTAGTCGCAGGTGTGCGCCGCCCTTAAGGGATGAGCGCTACGAGAGTGAAGCGGCAAAAGACGGAACCAGTCTAAGCAGGAGAATATTCTGAGTTATACCGGTATACTCTATAGCCCTTTTTAATACACTACATGTAGTCCGGTTGAAGCGTGCCGAGCTCGACCAGGACCGAGCTCGCTTTGAACTCTATGGGCCGATTTAATAGACGTTTGCTAAGATGACCATTGGTTCCACCAAAAATATATACGCGAGCGAAAAATGTACACCTAAATGTGTACCAAAAAGCCCCATTTGGATGGATATCAAGCGCTGTACAGAGCTTACAAAACGGGGCTTTTTGGGGATAAGTTTCGTTGTACACTTTTGCCTAGCTTAGCAAACGTCTATTAAAGGAGCTGGACGTCCAAGTTGTAAACACTCACTCACTGGTTCTCTATCCACGCGACGCTTGCGGTGCTGCTACCTATTGTCGGTGATTTGTACTGACGTGAATATCGTGAGTGAGTTGCATTGGACCGGGCACCAGTCTAACGATCACGGGGCGCTACTGGTGCTGCCACCTTCACGAAGGAATAAAACTAGTTTGCTGGCCACTGTTTGTAAACAAACCACCTTGTTTACAACTTGGACGTCGAGCTCCTTTAAGTCGGCCCTAAGCCGGATATGTACGAAAGCCCAGAATGCTCATTCAAAATTCAAAATTCAATATTGAATGTTGAAGTGGGCAAACACTGCTACTTCGAATTTGAATTGGTGGAACCTATTCACTAGCCAATCAGATCCATTCAAACCAATTCGAATTCAAAGTGGCACCGTTTGCCAGCTTCAAAATTCAATATTGAATTTCGAATTTTGAAGTGCCAATTTTCTCACTTCAAAACTCAATATCGAATTTTGAATTAGCATTATATGTGTACTGAACTTACCAAGTTCTTCCAGTGTAAATTGATCAGCCATCAGTAACGGATAAGCAACAAGGCTATCATTCCCACTGTGCTCCATCACCTTGAATTTTTGGACGCCGGCCATTTGGAAACCGATGATTAGCTCAATATTGAATTTTTAATATTGAATGCGCATTCTGGGCTGTCGTAGATACATGTATGAGTACGAGACTCGTGGTGTTCACTGCAGTTCTCGCATGAAGTTACTACAGATGTTTACTGCATCGTTCTTCACTTCCTTAGTGTTTTTCTCAATTTGAACTAGAGTTGTCAGTTGAGTCTGCATGCAGACTCTGGAGTCTCCGCCACGCGTCGCATGTCACACTAGGCCTAGCCTATTAGCCTAAGACATGCACGGCCAATTTTGACCCGCGCAATACCACATGAAAGAACGAATGTAAGGTTTTATTGATGAGAGTGACGTAAACTGAACCGGAAACTGTTTATTTGATATATTTTAATCCACTCTGCACAGTGGGTTTTAACCATAGCAAAGTCAGAAAAAATTCTAATGACATGAAACCAATGGGATGTACTCCAGAACATGGCCTAGAATACATATATGAAAACCGGAAAAAAATCTGTTGGGAATTTTTTGTGAAATATGTATTTTTCAAATTCATGTACATTTTCCTGTACATTTATGTATGTACAAAGTATATGACAAATTCCTCCCCGTAGTTT
>NMRB01002607.1:53064-67937 GCA_002633025.1 Notospermus geniculatus | reverse complement strand
CTGGTGACGTAAAGTGACACCTACAGTATTACAAGGAAGCTGATTTTGAGGGCCGTTTTGACCTGTGTTCACCTAACTGTGGAGTGAGACCTCAATCTGACCGCACAACGTTTTGACGTCATCACCAATGGTGTTGACGCTACATGTACATGTATGTGCTTCTAGGCTACGCCATGGGCGTCGCCTAGAACCGATTCACCTTAGCAACGGCGTCACTGAGTTTTGGCATGCACGTCAATTATTGGACTGACAGGGAATTCGCCTATGACATGAGCGTGTATGCGTTTTCCTTTTCAACTTAAATGCTTCTGATGACATTGCAGGACGTTAATACGTGATGCAGCACCCCTGTAGTCATCGCCAGTTTAGCCCAGGATGCGTATTTATAAATGGGCCTATGTGGTTTTGTCAATTCCGAAATCCCGCCCAACAAAATAGCAAACCAATCAGGAAATTCAAACACCACCGCCCTATGTTTTTTTAAAAACATTTCTTGTTATATCATATCTTATTTTTTATACTTTTTATATTTTAGTTTACATCTTATTTTTGCTTTTTAAACTTTATATCATTTTATATTTCATTTTCTAGTTTTATAGTTTAGTTCTTATCGAATTGTATATTTTATATTTTTTTATATTTTGTATTTTATTTATTTGTATATTTTATATTTCATTTTATATATTTTATTTTATATCTCAGTTCGTATCTTATTTTATATCATATTTTATATTTTTATTTTTTACTTTATTGACCATGTCATCTTATATTTTATTTAATGCTTTTTATATTATATTTTATATTTTGTTTTATTTATATTTGGTTATATTTTGTTTTGTATTTAATAACATTTTTATATCTTATTTTATTTGTTATCGTTTATTAGATTATTACATACTAGTATTTTATTTTGCTAATTTCATACCAAAACAAGTCCTATGCAATATGACAATAAGCCTTTAATGTCACCGAAAGCGCTCGGCTCACTTCAACCGGCGCCATTCGGCCGGCCACGAGTAGGCCTACTTGTAAAACAGGCGCCAAAGTCCAGCTGATATGGAGAATCATTGAATGAACGGATTCGTCGCGTCGTTGTTGACGCCAAACTAACAGTGCTGCCATCTGGGAATAACTGAAGTAACTCACTAGACCTTTTAGCCCTTCACAGTTGAGCCAGTACAAAGGTAAACATTGCCAGATCTTTACAGTCATGGTCTAAATGATACATGTAGGCCTAGTTCACTCGAAACTAGGTGAATTTTGTGGAAAAAAGTCGTCTTTCTCGCCAAATCTTGTGTAAAATGGCACACCAGAAACCTGAAGCTGGCGGAAAGACTTGGCCTAGGTGAAGAAGAATTGAGGGGTTTTGATACGAACCCGCGGCCCCACTATGAAACGTTGCCTTAGTCGAGGTCTTTCCTTAAGCGATGAAATCCCAGTTGGAATAAAAATAAAATCCAACAAATGCTACATAAGATATTTATCCATAAGGCATGATTAATCAAATGGGAGAGCTGGTGTAATCTTTTCCAGTGTTCCACATATTCCAGTGTTTCCATACAATCCGAGAGAGAGACAATAACTTTTTAATAGGGCGCACAAAAAATGTACATGTAGGCTACTGTCGTTTCGTGGTACAAGGGTAACACTGAGAAACCGCACCACTTTGACACTTTACACCTGAATCAATGCCCAGTGTGACATTCGTCTGAAAAAGGGACCAAAAAAATCCAGAACGTATGAAAATAAAATGCACCTAAGTATTTTCCCGTCGGTAATTCCTCGGTAGGCCTCGAACAGATGGACTCCGTCCTTACGTGTCCAATCGACGAGAAACACAGTGGCCTAATGTCCAAACGATAAAAGGACACTCTGGTTATCTAAAATAGGTTTAATGAGGTGAAAATATTTCCTAGCTAAGATTATATATATCGGCCGGGTTCACCTCTGATGATATATTTAGATCACCCTTTCCCGGGGATTTCTCGGGTTAAATAAAAATTAAAGCTCTGTATTCTGCTTCGTTTCCATGTATTTTCAACCATTTCCGCCATTGAAAAAGTAACTGGCCTGTGAAACTGTCGCGTTTTGTCGCTCTCCGCCACAAAAATCGCGTCTCAGTGGCTACAGGCCTTTTGTTTATCGCTCGTGGTAATTTTTATCGCCGCGATAATCGCCACTTTTTTAGCGCTCAGTAAAAACGGATATTGCACCGTAGGTCGATCGACTGTTTTCACCAGCTGTTTTATCGCCGATTTCACTTTCCTCGGGCGATTCTTCATCCCTTGCGACAAAATAGCCATGTGAAGACATGGCTTTTTTGCCGCTACAGCGGTAGGCATCGCTCGTGGCTTTTCGGTCATTTTCACTGGCGATCTGAAGAGCGATATCGCATCTCGCTGCGATTGATGTTTTCACCAGAGATTTCATCGCCGAAGCGTAAAGGCCTGAACACACTGACGCGATTTGCTTAGCGATCTGACGCGACGTGAAGTAGCGGCGATATTAATCGCCGAGAATGGTTCCTATTGATTTTCTTACAGGTGTTCACACCACTCGACGTCATCTTCGTATGTACTTCGGCAATTTCCGACGGGCCTCCGTACATATCTCGACTGTATTATGGGCGCCATCTTGCGCAGCGATACAGCGGTGAATTCTACCGCACTGCGCCGGAAGTGAGAAGCTTGACCGACTAACATCCAAGTTGCATCCGCATGTTGAATAGTCCCTTGAAACGACGACAATTTTGCTTGTAATTCAACATACATCGTGTACATAGCGGATAAATATATTTATTCCATCATTAAACAGGCGTTAAACCGGTGTTTATAGCAGGTTTTTCGGTGTTTTTGGTGATCTACTTTATAACGTTTGCTTGACGTTTTCCGGCCATCTTGTTTGTCACATGACCAGATGAGANGCCTGAACACACTGACGCGATTTGCTTAGCGATCTGACGCGACGTGAAGTAGCGGCGATAATCGCCGAGAATGGTTCCTATTGATTTTCTTACAGGTGTTCACACTAGAGCGATGCTACAAAATTAGAGCGATTTCTCGTGCTTGGCCGTGCGCGCGACAAAAATCAGATTGCAAAAATAGCAATTGAAGCGTTTAATCGCTGCGTGTTATTAGGTGATTTTGATTCAGGTACCATCATTTCGCCAGAGATTACACGCCTCAGTGGGAACACGTTACCAAATTCGGCGCGCGGCGTCTTGTCGAAGTGGAATATCGCGGCGATTTTTGCAAAGCGACAAATCGCGTCAGTGTGTTCAGGCCTTCAAAGTGGAATATCGCGGCGATTTTTGCAAAGCGACAAATCGCGTCAGTGTGTTCAGGCCTTTATAGTGATTTCCCGCCGGCGAGTTTTACCATGACTTTTTCCTCTCGCTGGCGATGTCACCCGCTGTTGACGTTTTTGGCATTTTGATGGACGTTTTGGATGGGATATCGCCAACAGCGTTAAAATCGCCAACGCTGTCGACTCGTCATGCAGCCGGGTCAGTCGATTTTAAGAAACGCCCCTGCCGCAAATGTGCGCCAGAATAAGCAAGACACTGCGTTGCTTTTCACCGAGCAGGAAAAGTTGCTTTTTGCTGCCCTGAGCAATAAAATTGCTCCGTGTTCTGCTGACATCAGCTCTGAATAAAAAAAAGTGCATGTGCGACTTAAAATGCTTCGTATATCGTCATGTTATACCGCATAAAATGCAATTCAATTTGGACAAGAAAAGTAGGCCTATACAAACGTATATAATGTACGGCGCACACTCATATTATTCGACGTGTTTATGCTGAAAACCATAATAAAAACAGTCACGTCCCAAGCTTTTGATATTTCACTCTACGGTTCATCGGCACTAAGAGAAGTCGTTCCACCTGACAGAACAGGCCTATCATCGCTAGATATTCGCCCCAAATCGTGACTTTATTGAGTCATGTGTTTTGCAAGACGACTTCCTGGTCGTGGAACCAAGAAGACCACAAACGCTTCATCTTCAAGTTTACAGGAACATTTACTGGAACATTTACTTCTAAAACTTGTTCAAAATCATGCCCTGAACATCAGTTCTTGACAGAAAGTCTGCGAAATGAAGATGGACGTTCGAATGTTGCTGTTTTCGCTGACTTTAATTACCGTTGCATCTAGGGGTAAGTGTTACAACTATAAAATAATGATACTTTGACGTGTAATATGTATAAGGAGACGGAGGGGCGCAGTTGAAAACATCAACGCCTGTTACTGCTGAGGTTCCGGGTTCGATCACCACTCTGGGGAGGGCGAATCTCTTTGACAGCGCTGCTCTACGTGAGGGTTTCCTCGAGCAAGTTGGTCTGAGCAACTGAAAAACTGTCACAGTGGTTAGTAGTTTGTATCGTTATACATCTCGGCAAAAAGAAATCAACAATGATAAGTTGTTGGGATCCAGCTCATTCACTTCTGGTAGCTCGACTTGAAAGTGCCAGCCTGAAGAAGACCCCGGTTGGGGTTGAAAATTTGCTAAGATTCTGGAAATTCACTTCCTGTTTATCATCATTTTGTGTGTCAATTTTTGTGCTTTCTCTTTCTATGGTAAGTTGCCGAGATAGAAAACTCTCACGTGGAGCAAGGATACAACATGTGCCTTTACATCAAATGCCGTTGTTTGTGGCTGTCGGGCAGTTTCTGCGGGTATTGCATTCATTGATTTTGCTTGTGACAAGATAGGATGCAATCTGAATCATACTATTTTCAGCAACCTACGGTAATCCAACAATAACAGAAACTGAAACCCCAGGGTGGAACGGTGGTGTATATTTAAACTGTGATTACAGTGATCCCAATGTGCAGTTCAAAATACTGTGGCTTCGTGATGGTAAACCAATGGGAAATGCAAATGGAAACCAAAAACAATTGAAAATGCCATCAAAGCAAACAACTCCACTGTTATATACATGCGTTGTGATAAGAAATACCAACGCAAGCCGTATACTTACGACATCCTGGCGATTCGACAAGTACCTAGAACTACAAGGTAACATTTTCACTACTCTTCAACATTTCTTTTTTGAAAATACTACAACGTGTACATATTCCATGGGGAGGTAATAAAAATAGCCCCGCTGTTGCGGGCATAACCCCTCGGCCTGTGTGTTTTACTGAAAGAAGATATGGGAAGTGGTATACCCTGTAATGAANTAGCCAAGGTTTTAGACAAAATTTGGTTGCGTAATCAGTTAGCGTTTCTGAGTAATGTACGTCAATAATAGGACAATTTTTACCATTTGAGGAAAAAGGGTGGGGCAATCCCACCTATTACTCAACAAGCACTGCTGATTACGCAACCAGGACTTTCCGTTTGAGGGGAGCTAAAATGTGCATGCACCTCGCAAACAATAGACTTTCTATTGTTTGCGAGGCGCATGTACATTTTAGCTCCCCTCAATCGGAAAGGCCTGCGCAACCAAAGTTTGTCTCTCACCTTGGCTACATAGTGGTTACCACATATTCCATTCCGATCGTAATTGATTTTGTCATCTTTAAGATATCAATAGACAAAGCCTCAGGTGTTTTCCATTCTTTCCTGTACATTGCACATGTACAAATTAATGTGGGACACACAGAGGTCATCTCTGATTGTTCAAATTGGTAGTAGATCTGAGTAAATAAACAGCTAACATGACAAGGTCATTTCAACAGCATTGTTAAAGTGTTCATTGGAAACCATTGGAGAAGAACACGTACGTATATTTGGGTAGGTTGACTATTATATTTTCTGAAAAAAAATATTCAGAGGGTGATAAATTGGTTCCCTGGTAACAGAATCCATTCATCAAAATCTCCTCATATTTGCTAACTTCTCGATTCGATACTGATATGTTCTACGCTCCCGTTTGTCTGTCTTGTTTTAACTGCAGTCTAACTACATGTACATGTACATGTCTATGTAACGATACCATTAGGGCCTTAAAGTCCTATGTGCACCACAAAAATAAATTCTCACTCTTTTTCAGCTTTGTACAGCATTCAGACAGAACTGCATTTTGCTGTTTGTTTCATGAAGTTATGTTTGGTAGTAAGCGAGATATTAAGGCTTATCAGTCAAAATCATTGGGCTAAAAACCGTACTGTGAACGACTTCAACAATGTAAATATGCTAATTTATTCGTGATATAATGCTAGGGAAAAATTCATCCCAATTTGACCCACCCAGAGTACACTGGATGCATGGTTTCTGCATGATAATTGCATTTTGTTGAATTTCCCATCAGATACATTGTTTAATTTGGTTACTAGGCCGCTCTAATCAGGGAAATGACATGCTCATTATGCAAATTCCCTTGTGTGACATCACTTAATGAGGCGGTCTTACACCATTCTGATTTTAGCTGAGTCATTCACAAAATCATCATAACTTTCTAACCGGTTGGAATTTTTTTACGAAATAAAAAGCTCTTTCATTGTAATTCTGTGCCAAATGATTATACAAGCTGCAAAAAAAGGTGCATGTAGGACTTTAAAGCCATACAATCGCCGAAGCCACCGGCGATCGTCAGGCATGAATTCCGTTCGGCTTTCATATTGACAACGTCTTTTTACTGTAATTTGCAAGTGAATATCTGTGTGTTTTTAAATGCACTGAATTATCGCGTGTTCATATGTTAGAAAAAGAGAGGAAATAAAATATAAATTTAGCCATAATTAGGTACGAATTTATCGATCGTCGTTGCGGTGAAAATGCATTGTCCAATCAGCGCTGGCCTTTCATACCGCTTCAGCAATGGTGTTGATCAGCTGTTTATGTAAGTAAACTTCGGTTCGAACCAAAATGGCAGTTGAATCAGAAGTACCGATTAATTATGTCGAAATATTGGGCCGTATTTACGAAGCGCGATTAGGCCAAAACGCGTGTAAATTCATAGTTATTCAGGTTAAGGGCCTAGAAAACCATTGTTTTGCTGCCTTGTAGGCCTATGCTGCTTGATCGGCAGCATTTACCCACAGGATAATCACCCGTGGTTAACTTTCCTTTGTCTAGCTGCAGGAGGACAAAGAAAAATTTGAACAACCTACAGGCCTTGTTTAGAGTCATTCAACTCTTTTCTTCGATCCTCCTGCACGTAAACGCAAGAATGTTAACCGCGTGTGGTTATCCTGTGGGTAAACGCTGCCGATCAAGCAGTATATCAAATGTTGATGTTTTGCCCATGCCTTTCTGTTAAAGCGCTGGTAACTTGGCTCCTTGACCAGTAACAGTTCTATTAAGTTCCATTCACTTACTGGGGCTGAATGGGTCAATGTCGTCCTGGGTATACCTTATGTTTACCCAGGATCATCCTGGGTAATCATTTTCTTTACCCAGGATCATCCTGGGTAAACATAAGTATCCTTAACTTTACCCAGCTTGGGAGTTCCCGCCGAATCATGCTGTACGTGCGTCTCTTTCGGCAGAGAACATGCAGCAGGATCATTGCTAAAAAGGGCTGAAAATTACCGCTATACCTCCTCCGGGGTTTGCAATAGGAAGATAAGACCAATCCCTACAACTTTTCAAAAGGGACCGATAGTAAATTCTCAAGGACTTAGAAGCGATAGGCCTAGGCAAGACATGTATGATCCGTGTGCATTTCGTCATTTTCATGAATTTACTTTTTGCAGAACATGCAGTACGATCATAACTCGAAAGGGCTGAAAATTACCGCTATACCTGCTCCGTGGTGTGGAATAGGGAGAAAAGACCAATCCCTACAACTTTTCAAAAGGGACTGATAGTAAATTCTCAAGCACTTAGGAGCTATAGGCCTAGTTCGAGGCCACCCTTCATTTCATGATTTACGCTGAATATCAATCTCATTACACCACTCGGGAACTCCAATCTGGGTAAAGTTAAGGATCCTTATGTTTACCCAGGGCCGCCCTGGGTAAAGAAAAGGATTACCCAGGATGATCCTGGGTAAACATAAGGTATACCCGGGACGACATTGACCCATTCGGCCTTACTGGGATCATCAACTTTCGTCTCCAGGGTCGGTATCACATGCACATTGATACTGATATATCGAATTTGATACTTTGAGATATCTCAGGATCTCCTCCAGATAGCGGCTACAACTTTGCCTTATCCCATCATAGTCACTCACGGATGTTATTGCTACTTATATATTGTCCACCTGGAGTTTGCAAGTCGCAGGATATTTAGTGATATCATGGTGAAATTCGATATGTAAATTTGATAATCTGAAATAACTCGACAGCTGGTGTAGGAAGTGTGGTGTTTTACTGTGACAGGCTGTACAGTGATACCAGTGCGCTTTGCGCATGTGCAATAAAGTTGTTGTGAACCCGCCATTTATAGTTCCGTTTTCTTGATGCTGATCCTCCGACCAGAACCCCACAAACTGGCGACGAGGATTCGAGAATTTCAAAAACAAATCTAGAAAAGGGTAAGCGAAGAATCAAAGACTAGAATGGCGTTATCAAAGATTGGGGGCATTTGACGAGAAAGTTGAAAATTTTGACTGTTATGTCGAGCGACTTGAACAGTTCTTCATTGCAAATGGCGTCACGGATGCCGGCAAACAGAAAGCTGCGTTGCTGTCCAACATCGGGGCCAAGTGTTATGGTGTCGTTCGTAATTTGGTTGCCCCAGCAAAGCCGGCAGATAAGACATTCGAAGAGTTAAAGACAATTCTAAAAGGTCACTATGTTCCGGAGCCGTTGGTGATTGCAGAACGGTTTAAGTTTAACAAAAGAGACCAAAAGTCAGGTGAGACAGTAGCTGATTACATTGTAGCTCTAAAGGACTTGGCTAGAACGTGCGATTTCAAAACGTTTCTCGATAATGCCCTGAGGGATCGCATAGTCTGTGGACTGAGTGATAAAGAGTGCCAGAGGGATATTCTGACGAAAAAGGACCTGTCATTCAAGGACTGCTGTGACTTGGCATTAGCTTCGGAGAGCGCTGTAAGGGATGCTAAGCAGTTTCAAAGCTGTGACTCGGGTGCCAGTGGTGTAAATCGGGTGTATCAAGGCCGTCGTACGAATTCAGGATATTCGAGTAGAGACTCATCAGGTAAACAGGGAAAAGGCAAGACTTTCAGTAGAAGATCAGATGATATTGATAGGGGTCAAGGTCAGGGTAGCTGTTCAAGGTGTGGCAACAGCCGTCATCAACAGGATTCGTGCCCGTTCAAAGACAGGAAATGCTACAAATGTGATAAAATAGGTCACACCAGGAAAATGTGTCGCTCTAGGAAGTCAGAGACAAAAGTTCATGAAGTGGAAGAGGCGAGTCATTGGGAGAGTGAGGAAAGCAAGGAGGACTACTATCTCGGAGTAGTGTACTCTATAAATACGATTAACAAACTCAAGTGTCCAAGCCTATGTGAAACGATTAACATTGAAGGAACTCCGCTGGAAATGGAAATTGACACAGGAGCTAGTGTGTCAGTGGTACCACGCAGCTTCTATGAGAAAGCATTGACGCACAGGCCGCTGCAGTCTTCATCGCTTAAGCTTAAGGACTATGGCGGAAATCAGATTCGAGTTTGTGGTCAAGTTTCAGTGAACGTAGAGTATCAGAAGCAGTCATATGATCTTCCACTCGTGGTGATCGAGGATGAAGGTCATCGTCCTTCATTGCTGGGAAGAAACTGGCTCCAACACATAAAATTGAACTGGACGGACTTATTCAAAGTTCATGCTGTACCGGTGGATAATCCGGGGAAGGGTACCTGTACTTATAGTGACACTGGTGAATTTCCGGAGACTATTATTAAACAATTTCCAGAACAGTTCAATACTACGGATGGAGTAAGCAGTGCTCCTATCGGTGGATTCAAGGCTACACTGAAGCTGAAGGAGGGGGCAAAACCCATTTTCTGCAAGGCACGTCCGGTACCGTACGCTATGAAGGAGTCCATTGAGGCTGAATTGGATAAGTTAGAGGCGGAAGGAAAAATCTACAAGGTTGCACATAGTGAGTGGGCTAGTCCAACGGTTAACATTCCCAAGTCAAATGGGAGAGTGCGTATCTGTGGGGACTATAAGGTATCAGTGAATAAGGTACTTGAGGTGGATCAGTACCCACTTCCGTCAGTGGAAGATTGTTTCTCTCAGTTGGCTGGTGGAAAAATTTTCACCAAGATTGATTTGTCCCAGGCCTATACACAGTTGGCGCTGGACGAAGATTCACAGGAACTGCTTACAATCAACACTCATAGAGGGCTCTACCGTTATCGTCGTTTAAATTACGGAATTGCCAGCGCACCAGCAATCTTTCAACGAACGATGGATCGAATCTTCAGTGGAATTCCGAGAATGGCCTGTCGATTGGATGACATCTTGCTCTCTGCACGTGATGATTATGAGCATGACCTCATTCTGTATGAGATTTTGCGCAGGTGTAAGAAACATAACATTAAGTTGAATGTGCCGAAATACAAATTTCGAGTTCCTAACATCATCTTCCTCGCCCATCAGATGACCAAAGACGGCATTCAGCCTACCAGTGAGAAAGTAGAGGCTATTGTCAATGTGCCTACCCCTAAGAATCAGGCTGAACTGAGGGCATAGTTGGGCATGGTGAACTTTTACGGACGGTTCTTACCGAACTTGTCAACTGAACTGAATCCGTGGAATAGACTGTTGCAGAAAGGGGTACCCTGGAAATGGGAGGAAGAGTGTGACATGGCATTCCAGAAATGCAAGGACGGGTTACGTAGTTCAGCAGTACTCGTACACTATGACCCCAAGCTACCGATTAAACTGTTGTGTGATGCCTCGCCATATGGGGTGGGGGCTGTGATCGCTCATGTTATGCCAGACAAGTCGGAGAAACCCATAGCGTATGCTTCTAGGACATTGTCCAGTAGTGAAAGGAATTACGCTCAGATAGAACGTGAAGCGTTGGGGATTGTAGTCGGAGTGAAGAAATTTCACAAGTATTTGTACGGGCGTAAATTCACGCTTGTGACGGACAGTAAACCGTTGACTGTCATTCTAGGTCCGAAAGCAGCCATTCCTAGTGTTGCTGCTGCCCGCATGCAGCGCTGGGCAGTTATTCTGTCTGGATACAACTACGATGTGGAGTACCGTAGGTCTGTAGAGCACTCGAATGCAGATGCATTATCACGCTTGCCATTGCCAAAAGACACTCAGCAAGAAGAGGCGGTGTACAGGATCTCTTATGCCGATGAGTTACCGTTAACAGCCAGAGACATCGCAAAGTTCACCCGGAAAGACCCGGTGTTGTCCCGAGTTCAGGATTTTATTGTAAATGGCTGGCCTGCGCGGCAGCCAAGGAGGAACGATTCAAACCGTATTACCAGCGCAGAAACGAACTTTCTGTAGATAATAGTGTTGTGTTGTGGGGTATGCGCGTCATTATCCCTGCGCATCTTCGCAGTAGGCTTCTTCAGGAACTCCATGAGGAACATCTAGGCATTGCACGTTCCAAATCCTTCGCCAGGAGCTACATTTTGGTGGCCTAGGTTAGACAGTGATATAGAAAATCTTGTTCAGGACTGTGTGGTCTGTCTAGCTGTGCAAAAAAATCCGCCTAAACCTCCGCTGCATCCATGGTCTTGGGCCACACGCCCATGGCAGCGCATTCATATTAACTTTGCAGTTAAGCACAATCGTAACCTGCTCATAGTCTATGACTCGTACTCTAAGTGGATTGATGCGTTGCCGATGAAATCCATAACTGCTGACAAAACGGTTGAGAGATTGAGAACGGTGTTTGCATATTTTGGACTGCCAGAAAAGGTTGTTTCAGATAATGGACCACAATTTATCAGTCAGGAGTTTGAAACCTTCCTCAGAATGAATGGTATCCAACATTATTTGGTTCCTATATACCACCCAGCCTCCAATGGGGCTGCTGAGCGGGGTGTACGAACAGTCAAATTGGCTCTTGAGAAGAAAGTATTGGATTCTCACCAAAGTTCGATGAGTTTGAATCATAAACTCGCTTCATTCTTGATGATGTATCGGTCTACCCCTCATTCTGTGACTGGTCAAACTCATATAAACTCCTGCCACCTTGTTCTTGAAGCGGGAACTTAGGAACCGCTTTACCTTGTTGAAGCCGAATTTGGAGCAAACGGTGGGTAACAAACAAGATCAGCAAATCAAATGTCATGACAAGTCTGGTGTTAAGATGAGAGAATTTAAGGTGGGAGAGATTGTGAGAGTTAAGAATTTCCGGGGTCAGGGTAATGAAGAGTGGCTTCCTGGTACTGTACTTGCACGCCCTGGACTGTTAACGTACCAAGTTAATGTAAATGGGAAAACCAAGTTAGTTCATATGGAGCATGTTCGATCGTGTGGACAACAAGCAGATAGTCCAGCTGCCGTTAGTAGTCAGGGTGGTAGTTCCAATCCGCAGGTTCCCATCAAAACCTCGGTTGCACCAATTCCAACGGATGTGGTGCCTAGTCCTTCTCCAGAACTAGAAATTCCGGATCTGGAACACAGGCCTAATGCTGTTGCATGCTAATGCTGAGAGCAATTTTCAAATGTGTCCTGAAGTGGAAATCCCTAGTCCTGTCTTAGAGTCTCCAAATCCTGTGGTTGAGATGCCAAGTTCTGCTGTTACGACACCTGGTCAGACAAGTGTGGAAACTAGTGTACGTCGTTATCCTTTGAGAGATCGTAAAGCTAAGAAGATACTTGATATGCAACTTCAACTGGAGACATGATTTTCTAGCTGAGAGTAAGGTTTCTGTGTTGGACTGTGTTGTTTATGTGGCCGACCTACATGTAAAGGGTTAAATTGTGATTATACAAATCTGCGAAAAGACTGGTATTGTTTCTGTGGAAGTAAGGATAGAGTTGTTAATTCAGAAGATTTTTCTGACTTGGTAATTCTTTTTTTTTAGTTCAAGTGTTTCAGAGTTTAAACTGTTTAGATGACTTCCAAATTAGGAGGGGAGAGTGTGGTGTTTTACTGTGACAGGCTGTACAGTGATACCAGTGCGCTTTGCGCATGTGCAATAAAGTTGTTGTGAACCCGCCATTTATAGTTCCGTTTTCTTGATGCTGATCCTCCGACCAGAACCCTACAGGAAGGAGCCTAAGACATTCACCCCTAAGGGGTTATCACTTATGCTCTTTCAGATTATGCAATGACCTTGATTGTTTGAGCTCAAGGTCAAGGTCAAATTTAAACTGAACTAGTACCTCTGTCTCACGAACTTTAACAGAAGACCAGTGAGCATCATGGATCCAAGTCATATACCTCAATTATCCAGGATGCTTCTTTCATTTATGCAATGACATTGGAGGTCAGAGGTCAAGGTCACGGTAAAATATAGCTGTAATATTGGAATAGCCAATAATGTCGACAGAGAACTTGCTTGTGAACTGAAACCAAGTACTGTTGAGGATGGTCTTCAATTTTTGCAATGACCTGAAGGTGGGATGTCAAGGTCAAGCTTAAACAGTCCCGATACAGAAACATGTTCATGACATAACAGTCTAGAAGTCTACCTGGCAATATTACATGTACTATGGAAGCAACATGATACGTAGGTTATTGACGATGCTCTTCCAGATTATGCAATGACCTTGAAGGTAAGAGGTCACGGTCAATATAAAACAGCTCAGTTACCAGAACTGGTTCATATCTTCAACAATTAGTGAGCAGCTACATATCCGTGTTACGCATTACACTGGTACCTGCATCTACAGTAAACATCGGAAACCATTGACATCGCTCCGATGTCCCTCTCTTGTTACCTTTGGTTTGCTGCCATCTAAAGAGGGTTTGACGTACCATATTTTCCGGCATACGACCCACAGCTTTTTGCTCAGTCCAGGAGAGGGCCAAAAATCGGGGGTGCGGGTGATATGACGGTGCGGTTCATATGTGGATTTTGAAAAAAATAAAATTGCCGAATTTCGAAATTCGATTCTGGCCTCTGACGCTAAAACACGAGCCTAAATTCGCCGCCCTGTTTTCACGCTGGTGATTCAAATTTTACTGTACGCATTGTCAGAATATCCGGTCTTGAGCTGATAGCAGACGATGCATTCACAAAATCATGTTTGGCTCACTAGTGTTCATGATAATGGGGCAGATTCATGAAAAGTCATCTACGTTATGTCATAAGACACCTAGATAACCTCAGATAATTATCCTTTTATTCACATAATAGCCTATCCAAGGGCCAAATGCACTAGAAGTCAGCCAATTCGGCACATTTTGGCATTTCATGCGCTTGCAAGTGGAGATAGGGCATTCATGATGAGTGCTCACACAATAAGGTTTGTATTCGATACTTCCTACCATTCCTGGCCGAGTTTTTATATTTGCTTCAGTGAAAATTATTGAGATTTTGCCAGACTACTGTACGAATTGTCAGTCAAATGAAATTTCCCTCTGTACGCATTGTCAGTTGAAATGTGTGTACTTCATTTGTGTTCGCCGGCTGGCAAAAATAATCTCGTACCTCGCTTCTCGTAACGTTCAGTGCTCTCCTAAATAACGAGGTAATAAGAGCACTGCGGTTGGAGGATGGCAGCACCGGTAGCAGTCCGTTTACAGTTAAATATTACGGGGAAGTATGTTCTGTTTCAGGCAAGTCCCCCAGTAACCAAAGTTACTGGAGTTGGAGGATGGCAGCACGATACCAGTCCTTTTATGGTTATTACGGGGACGTATGATCTGTTTCAAGCAAAGAATCTGTCTCCATGCTGATGTTTCGTCGCCGGAGACAGCCCAACCCCCGGGAGCCCAACACGTTCCCTTTTGTATGCAGTATTATTTCGATATCTCATACCTCCCATGTTTCCCCTTCTTGTGTGCCGCCAGTCCCTGCCTATGGGCGAACAGGTGTGACAGGAATCAACGTCCTAGGAATGCAAGTCCGCCAAACAATAGCC